>CAHIKZ030003387.1:42500-101738 GCA_903632075.3 Acanthosepion pharaonis | reverse complement strand
GAGATAGATAGATGAATAGATAGATGAATAGATAGATAATGAACATAGATATGATAGATAAATAGGAGATAGACAGATAGATAGATGTAAGCAAAGATTGATATTAAAAATGATAGATGAACTGAACATCTGATAGATAGATAGATAGATAGATTATATGAACAAAATGGATAGATAGAAAGAAAGATATGAATGAAAAGGTTAGAGATATAGATAATTTTCAGGCTGAGATAGATAGATAGATAGATATAGATGATACATAGATACAGTGATAGATACAGATAGAACAGAAACAAAGAATATAGATAGATAGATAGATAGATAGATAGACAGAACATTGATCGATATTATGTAACCATGCCAACTTTATAAAAACAAACAACTCATGTAGATAATATTTTTTTGAATTTAATAGCTTCTTATAAAATTTAATTTTACTATGTATTTGATATCTGGAATACATCAAATAAACATTTAACTATTAAAAAATGAAAGACAACATCATATTAAAAATTTTCTTCGTGAAAATGTTGCCATTCTTTCATTCAGCCACTGGAGAAAAAGTAGATGGCAGTTCTTTCCAGATTTTCTTTCAGATAGTCAGATCGATGAATATTTAATCACTTAACATACCTGCTCAATGGGTGATAATAATATGATATATATGAAAAAAATGATAGATAATGTTTTGGGGATCGTTGTAATTTTGAAAAGACATTTTATTTTATTTTTTTAGTTATCCCCATTTTGTAGATGGTCTTCAAGTTTTTTCACAATCTAATGATTTTTTTTTTTTTGTATTTTAATTTGTATTGTGAACTTTTTTGATATGAACAAAATCATTTGGTCATCTCCAAAAAGCCATACAGGAGTTAATAATCTTCTTTTAAAATATAAAATTTTGGTATCTGTTGAAAATCTAATTCAAATTTAGTGAAACTTTCTGTTAAATTATCAGGAAAATATTTAAAAATAGGTTAAAATAAATCATTGTCGGACTGAAATTTTGATTTCGATCTTCAGGTTTTTCTGAAAAATAAATCAAAAATTTTTATTTTAATTCACAGTTTGTAAAGAAACAAAGGACTCCAGAAATTCATTTTCTCTGTAGTGAATATATATTCATATATTTATATATATATTTATATATATATATATATATTTTGTCTGATATGTTTGTATATATCGGTGTAACAACAAAATTGTCGAAAATCAAATAAATGATAGTATGATTATCCATTATTTGAAAAAAGGATTAATTCTTTTACAAAAGAATTTGTTAAAATTTTTTTTTGGTTTTTTAAGGTAAGACGTTTAACCATCTTGACACCATTTCTTTTAAAACTGACTAAAAAAAATTTTTTCATTTAAAGTGAACTGGTTAATATCGTTTTGTGTCTGGACTACTATGTCTTTTCAATTGAGCAGTGGTGAGAAGAAAAAGAAATCATTCCAGCCTTCAGTAATCGTACTAAAATTCATAGTCTGGCTTCCATTTTCAAAGTCCATTCAAGAACGATGAAGAGAACGTTGAATAATTAAAAAAAAAGGTTTCATGTAGATTAAAGAAAACTTGATCAGAAAAGTCAAACAAGAAGAAGGATCATTAATTTTTAAAAATATATTAAAAGATCTTAATTAAAAATATTAACTTTCCATTTGACTTTATATATGTCAGTTTCAGTTATGACAGTTTTGAGAAATGAAAAGTTAAATGACTATTTTTTTATTTTATGTATCCTTTGTGAGGTACCATTTTACTCAGAATGAGAATGCTATGTGTTTTCCGAGGTAACGATGATAAAATTTTTCATTACTTGAATTAAAATAATTGAAATGATCCTTGAAATTATATATATATATTATATATATTTATATATATATCATGTTTGAACTTTTTTTCAAAACTTTATGAACCATAATCTTTAGTTATGATTAATTAACGCTGAACTTGCCATTTTTTAAAGTTTTGTTTCATCCCGATTCAACTAATTCTGGTAAGAGTAATTTATACATAACACTGCTCAAACAAATTCTGGATAGTATTCTAAAATACCATCGTTGAATTTTAAAGATATCTTTAATCATTTCTAAGATAAAAACTGATAATTCCTTTCATCTAACAATTGAAAAATTTTGTTCTCCACCCGTTTCATGATATATATATATATATATATATATATATATATATATGCTTTGATACCCTCCGGTAGTGTGTTTATATATATATATATATATATATAAATTGAACTATATATATACCATTTATATAAATGAAACATTTTCTCTAATTTTCGAAAATATGAGGTTCATTACAACTTTTTTTAGTTAACCATTTGTGTGTGAATCATGTGACATTTCACTATATAAATTGATTTGCAAAGAAGTCCTCTAGATTGTTTTGTGTGGATTCTTGAGCTATGCCTGGAAGAACATCTCAATTTTATTCAATTTCCCTTGAGTTTTACGTCTCTACATTCTTATTTGATGTTAATTTGTTCTTAATATGCATTTTTGTATGTCGTCTTTCATTCATTTTCGATCAATTATGATATGATCCATTTTTAGTGGATTTATATTCGCCAATAAAATTTATATTTTATGAATACTGTCCTTATGACCTTTAGATGTATATATAAACGTTTCAGTGGGATCCAAGGTTCGCATCTTACTTTTTGAAATATTTTTACTATTTTGAAGATAGATATCATAGAGCATTTTGAAAGGTTCTTTTGTCTTTTTAATCTCTTATCAATTTGACTTGGTCCAGCAAAAAAATTTACCTTCATTTTCTAATATATATAACCATTTTTATATTTTTCATATATATATCTTTAAGAAAAATATAATGATATATATATATTTTATTTAATGAAAAGACATTTTTATTTATGTTTAACGTTGTTATTTTATAGATACAAGTATTTAAGCAAATGCTCTGTTTATGATAAACAGTATTAAATAACATTTACCGGCCTGAATGTCCGAGAAATTTTCATAGAAAATATTCGTTCATAAACAGGATTCGAACCTGCATCCTATATAACCGTCATATACGCTGACGTGCCTTAAATATAGCCACCATATCCTTATGGTAGACAAGGTCGAATTACTATTATAAATAAACTATATCTTCCATGAATCTCGTACATTCATAACTGCTCTGGCGTATCGAATGTAAACAAATGACGTCATATATTAAGAAATGGACAAGGTCCGACAATTTATTTATTAAAAACATTTTTTTTATGTTTAACGTTGTTATTTTATAGATACAAGTATTTAAGCAAATGCTCTGTTTATGATAAACAGTATTAAATAACATTTACCGGCCTGAATGTCCGAGAAATTTTCATAGAAAATATTCGTTCTTTGACAGGATTCGAACCTGCATCCTATAATGGAACCGTCATATAAATTGTCGGACCTTCAAATTTAAAAGAATATTATATATATTATCAATTTATATTATAAACTACAATCTTCCATGAATCTCATATATTCATAACTTCTAATAAATCAAAAAATGGCACGTCATATGTATATATAAAATGGACCTATCCGATAATTTATTTATAAAGACATATTTATATTTATATATTAACGTTGTTATTTTATAGATACAAGTATTTAAGCAAATGCTCTGTTTATGATAAACAGTATTAAATAACATTTACCGGCCTGAATTCCCAAAAATTTTATAGAAAATATTCGTTCTTTTCAATATTCGAACCTGCATTTTGGAACCGTCATATACGCATAAGGTTCGTCCCTGGTATATATATTATGTATCGTTATTAAATCCTGGTCGCTTCCTTTTTCCAAGCGTGCCGCTCCAACCCCTTGGTTTTATCTGATCACCAGCCTCGCCTTTCCCAACTCGCTTCCAATATGGTCACTGAAGCAACTGTATTTCATCTCCGGTCTGTCTACCCATAATGTTTAGATCTTAGACAGACGGGACCAGCAGGGATTGGGGCCGATACAAGTTGAGTCCGACGGGGTATTGGAACTACAAGTAAAAAAAAAAAACTCACGAGACAAAAATTGCAATGAAAAAAAAGGGTGACAACCTTTTTATATCTAATGTCCGTTACATGAAAAAAAATTTTAAATTTATTTCCCGACCCGCTCTGTGGACTATGGCACAAGCTTCTATCATACAACAAAGATTTCGAATTGCCTACTCTTTTTTTTTATGTATGTCGGAGTGTGGTCTAGTTCGACACTGGGGCTAATTTCTATCAATCATTCGCAGTTGATTCTTCTCTTCGACTTGAGTTGTATTTCTTCTTCATCTTCTTTGTTTCAAAATCTAATTCTGTTCTCCCAATGAAAATTTGTATTGTTTCAACTTCTTCTTCTTCCGTCCAGTAACTCTTAGTGGCCTTTTGTTCAAATCTTCTTCGACTTGGCTGCAAATTCTCCGCGGCTTTAAATAATCTTCTTCTTCGTCGACTTAGATGGAACTTTTAAAAAAAAACATCGAAGTGTTGGGCTGGTTTTTTCTTTATTTTCAAAATCTCTGTCGTCCGAGTGTCTCTTCTTTTAAAAATCCGGGGCTGAAACTGATTTTTGTCGATTGGGGTCCTGCTTTTTAAAGACGCCGCAATATTAACCAGGGGTTTGGTCTGTCGGCGTCAGGGGTTTTTCGATAAAAACCAAAAAAATCGCATTAGTTCTGATTTCCCATTATCGCTAAATTTTCACCCCTACTTCCTCAGTGCCTCTGGGGGGAAGACGCATACCCATCTCTCCCGGTCTCTCGTATGTCAGGTGAATTTTTTTCGACCAATGGTTCCTTTTCGAACATTCCTCCTCCTCTTTCCGCATGCCACGTGACCGTTTTCGACCAATGGTTCTTGATCGAGCATTCTTTCCTTTTCCGCATATCATTGACCGCTTTCGGCTAATGAGACTGTGGTTAACGCCTCCCGTCTCCAATCGGGCGTTTACATCGTTCTTGTTCTAAAAAAACAAAATCTAATTTTGGCCTTTTTCGCACGTACGAAAAATGATAATCTTGGCTTTTTCTCACCTGGGTTCTGTCAAAACAGCCTGCCGCTAATTAGATGTGACTTCAGGAAAGAATATTGGCGCTATCTGTGAACCTCACAATCGTTTTTCCACCCCTTTGTTTTTGGTCAGACCTGATAGTCAAAAAATCTTAATTATCTGAATTGAAAATGTTCTTTCACTTCATCATCAATGGGGTTCCAATTCTTAACAGGTCAGGTCTTATACAGTTCCACCGGTCACCCCCTCAACCCAAAAGACACCTTTCCTCCGATTAAAATTTCGTTTCCATTGTTCTAAAATTTTCCTTTTCTCCAAATTGATAATGAGTTTTCTACGCAAAATCGGTATGATTTGAATATTCTGACCGATATTTTTATTATCAATTGATATCTTATTTTCATGGTCCTTTTACTCTTTAATTATTTTCCTTCTAAATTCAAATCCCATTGTCTTTTTTGAAATTCAGCCAACATTTTTAATAAAGATATCTTTCTGACACCTGTTTCCACTAATGACTGGGTCATGCATCATCCATCTCTCTTTTTTTTTTATTTTCTTCCTCTTGCTTTTTCTTTTCTTTTTCTTTCCCCTTAAATCGTCTAAGTTTGCCTTTAGTGAATTATTTTCAACTCAATTATTCTTCGTCATAAAAAAAAAATAACAACCTTTTTAATAACCGAGTAAAAAAAAAATTAAATTATATTTCCATGAATATTTCTAATAATGCAAAGTACAACAATTTCTTTAAATAAATTTCAATAAATTTTTTAAATATAGATAGATAGATCCGAATCATTTGTTTTATGCGTATCACATTAGCTGAATTTTTAGATTCAAACGTGACAAAAGATAGATGGCTTCATTTTAGGCTGACAGAAATTTATCATAATACAACAAAATTCAGTTAGTTTTCTTTTTTCTGGCTATTTTACCAATTTTCTTTCATCTTTGTTTAGTCTTTGATTATATCTACAAAATTATTCTTTTGAATTTTTATTAAAATTTTGCGTCGTCCGGTAAATTATTTCCGTTCTCTACTTGCTTGATTTCGACATCTCCATTTCGTAACCGGCCTCTTGGACATTTTTCTTCCTGATAAGCATATATTCAGTCTCTTAAAATTTAATGGTAGTCCTTTTCATCATATTCCGATGAGACATCTTGTAATTTAAGTAAAAGATGATATCAACAAAAAATAAATGATTATATCAACAAAGAGAAATATTTTTTACCAAGCAATACACTCAGGGCATTTGCCCTTCCTCATCACTGGTATGATCATCATTAAAACTTGCAAAATTCGGTTCAGGCCCCATTATTGAACATACAGTTTTTTTTTTCTATCACTGATGACCTCAGGAATCGAAACAAATATTTTATATCTCAACTTCTCATGCGCCCTTACAAACAGTAGAAAATGTTCTGATGTCTAAATCATGTTATACGTAATGAACAAAATATCCCATCCAAAACTAAAGGAAACGTTTGTATCCCTCGAATAATTTCGACAAATACACTTAGCATGTTTGCTTTCATTCAAATTTTCTATTACTGATGGCGACAGGAATCGATACAATAACTTCTCATGCGCTCTTAAAAACGGTAGAAAATGTTCTGATGTCTAAATTATGCAATCCGTAATGAATGTCCAATCCAAAACTAAAGGAAACATTTGGATATGTCCCGGAAAGGGATATATTTGATCGAAGTAGCTAAGTGGGTTTGGCTATTTTAGTATATATATAATTATAAATCGATAATAATACTCGTCGTAGTCGCAGGTAAGAAATGTAGATCAATAGAATAGCCAATGGCGTAATCCAATGGGCGTGGTCACAGACTTAAACTCTGTCGTACCTACATTCCGTCTGTATTTATGACGGACACCAAATCCAATGATATTCCAAAGAATCGAAAAAATGGTGTATGCATATTCCATTATATCACATTTGTATCCCTTGAATAAATTCGACAAATACACTTTGCATTCAAATTTCATTGGTATATGAATATTCATTCTGGACTCGAAATGAAAAGTTCAAAATCTCTTCAGGGTTTATAGTAAGGCACGAAAGCTCTGCTCCCTATGATCTGCCGCATACCCAGGCATCTTAACCTGCCTGGTCACGTACAAGGGCGAAGATATCTGGCGTATATTATTAAATCGATCTTTATTCATTATTTACTTGCTCAGATAATAGCAGCAAACACAATTGACAAGGTTTATTATTCCATAATTGCCTAAGACCCACAGAAATGTGCGTGTCGTGCTGTGATACCCACGAGTTGCAGAGAGCCGCATAAGTGAGGGGGAAGAGGATAACAAGTAAGGCGGGGTGACTGAAATATAACCAAAGATTCAAAAACAGTTTCCAAACATCCATATGCCAAGAATGTGCCAAATATATATATATGATTTCAAAATTCGAAATATTAGTAGAGATTACTTGCTTGGTTTGGTTTGTTTTACGGTATATCAACCTTAATGGGTTATTTAAAGTCAACAAGATTTTAATTGCTAGTAATATTTTTTTTCCAAAAAAATGTATTGCTGGTAAGATTTCTATTTCTTTTCAAAAATGTATTTGCTGGCAAAGTTTGTTTCTTCCAAAATCTATTGCTGTTTTTTTTTTAATTCCACAATGTATTGTTGGTTTTAATTTAATTTTTAAATGTATTGCTGGTAATCATTTTTTAACAACACAGTATTGCTGGTATTAAAACCTATTTTTACGCTTTCTTAGTGTTTTATCCCCAGTTTGGGGGTTAAACATTTGCCAATAGATGCGACCCTAACTGGTGCTCCGGCCCCGAGTCAAGGTGGACCTGGGGATACCATCAATTAAGACGTTGTTTTACGCTTTTCAAAACCTTGTAATCAGAGGCCTTGCTATCGGATGCTGCTTATCGTCTTACTCAGGATGCAAATGTAGTTTATCGTCATAACCTGGATATTGGCGGGCCTGGGAACACCAGCAATTAAGAAGTTGTTCCACGCTCCTCAAAACCTCCTGATCAGAAGACTTGCTGTCGGATGGAGTTTATCATCTTATCCAGGACATTGGATTACTTGTAACTGAATGCATGAGACACTTTATAGATAGCTATAATAATTATTGACCGATTTTATACTTGTGATATTTTTACATTATATCAAGTTTTAAGAATATAGTAACTAGGCTCCGTAAATTGGAGGAGAGAGTTATCAATGATAATGTCCTGACTTCAAATTCGCGGTTATCTCCCTTTAACCTCCCCCCCCTCTCACTCTTTTTTAAATTTTTAAATGTAATTTTTATCACCCGAAATATTATATTTCCACCCCGAAAAAATAGTTTCGGAACCACTAATGCACTGCCCTGATTACAGGTGTGGAAATTTGACCTAGCAACCCGTGTTTAAATTTCAGTGTAAATCGTTTCATTCTCCATTGTATTAATGTCGTTTGGCTTGAATTTATTTCTTTTCTGCCAATAAAAAATTAATTAGCAGTGATGGGCTTGTTTTCTAACTTTGAGTGGTAAGTGTACCAAAATAATACACCCCCGTATTGTTTCAAAGAAGTTATGCTAACTCACAGAGAAAAAAGGACACTGTGGAGAGTCATCATCCGCTATGTGTTGAAGGGCCACGTCATTAAATAAATAAGACGCACGGTAACGCATTTTCTTTTTCATGGTAATTGTTCCCATGGACTTTCCTTTGGATCGGTTTCCGTGCGATCACCGACAATAAGCAACGCCGAGTCTAGTCGCTATCTAGATGGGTAACCGTTTAGAAATACCACGTGTTCTAAGCTTAGATATGCGGCTGGTGTAATGGATAAAGGCTTGGAATTTTTAATCGGATAGCCGAGTTCCTATTCAAGTTAGGTTTGTTATATTAACTTACATACAATTACACTTGCCTCTTCTCCTCAAAACTATGGGTTAATTAGTAAAAATTGTATCACTAAAACCATTATTATCTACAAAAAAATGAGTATAAATATTTAGATTTCGGTATTAAATAACCCGTAGGTTTTAAAAATAAAAATAAAACGACTAACCATTATTTATGTTCGTACATTTGACGTCATCTTTGTTGTTATTATCACAAGGTTTCGACCGTTGTTCTGTCGTGCCTTCCTCAGGGGCTGTCATCTTGAATATGCGGATAGTGTAATGTATAATTTCTCTGGATTGTTAATCAGAGTTATGAGTTCAAATTCCAGTTGGTTTCCTTATATTCACTGGCGCGAATTCTGGCAAAGGCATGAGTTTACCTTTTCTCTCCTCCTGCAAAAACTTTTATCGCTAAATCATTATATCGCTCCACACATAATAATCAAGTGGTTTCTAGACTGGCGAGTGAAATGGCCAGATATAAAGATTATTTCTAACAACAACAAAATAAAATCGCATAACATAAAAAAATATGGTTATATATATATATATATATATATATATATATATATATATATATATTTCTGGCTTTAAATAAGCTACATAAGCCGTGGAAAACCAACCAATCAATCAACATTCCTCTATGGTACATAAACTTTAGGAATTTAACCGCAGTACTGGTTTGGCAGTAAGGTCTCATTATTTAACACTTTCAAATGACTAGATGAAACTGTATGTTCTATGCTAACAGTTTCTTCTCACGAACTTCTCTCTTATGGAACTAAATTATTGAAGATCTCATACAACTTCAGCCATGATTTATTTAAAGATCAACAGAATTTCTTTGATAAGGATTTCAAAGTTTATTTTTTATTATATCTATGACCATCTTTTTCCTGGTATATATTTAAATAAAAATTACCCTATGCCTGAATATGTAAGATCGAAACACCGGTTAAGCAACGTCAATCCTGGTCATTACTTAGATGTGTGACGGCATGGGAATGACGAGGTGTCGTAAGCTTGAATGTGCGGATTGGTGTAATCGATGATAGTTTGGAATTAAACTAATGTCTCTCTTTTAAATTTATGTTCTTTAATTGTCTTTGGCCGCACTCAGTAAGCCACTGTGTCTTGCCGGCTTTGTTTCCTTTCTTGGGGTGAAATGATTAAAAAAGACACTTTATATGTAAATTTCGTCAGTATTAATAAGTAAGCGAATAGGATGGTAAACCCAATTTCACAGGAGATTAATTCTATATTTTCTATAGAATATTTCTATCTTAATGTGATCATTGCCTTGACTTATTATAAATTTATGAAAGTTCCGTCTTTGGGGAAAAATAGTAGTAATAAATTACAATCGATACGGGCGTTTTTATCTTTCCAGAATCCATACTGTATGTATAGTTTAATGATGATGAATCTGAAATTTTTCTCTTTCACACACAAAGATAAGCTTCCCAGCTAGCATATTTTACACATGCGCAATCCAGATATTTCTGTTTCCGCCATTTCGAAGCCAGGCAGACAGATGAAGCTTAAGATATGACAAACTTGTTCACATATCTCTGATCTTTCGACAAGCTGCAAGTGAATCCATCTCATCTTTTATCAGGAAATTTTCATATTCTTCATCTTCTACATTATTCCACAACCTTGCAACATTTTCTCGCCTCCTATCCAAATTCATGCTATACAAACGAAAATACAGAATGCGATGGATAAACTATCGTCTAATTTACGCCAAAATAAAAATAACCTTGACATATCATTTTAATAGATATATTTATCAAAATTAGACACATATCTTGATATACAAAATAACCACGATCTCCAGGCGACTTCGGAATTTCCCGCAACTTTTCTGGACGGTCTTCTTTTTTAAGTTGGTGAATATTACCATATTTTTTTGTCTTCAGATCATCTTTAGTCTTACAAGAAGTTCTGTTGGTCTGTCGCACAATCGCGCCCCACACATATTATTCAAGGGGAGTTACGTGGTCAGATATAAGGAGCTAAGTGGTCAGATGCGGTCGAAGAAATTGTTTAACATCTATGACTTGATTCTTCTGCTTATGTGGCATGGTGCAGCATTCTGTTGCCAGACAGGGGTTCTTCCAATAGACACCCTCTTGATACAGGGCAGCACTACCGCCTCAAGGCACTTGATGTAAGCATCTCTGTTGAGTCTATGGCTCTCCACAAAATATTCTGGAGTTCTTTTCTCATCAGAATGAGTTTTTCGAGCTGCCGTTTCTTCGTAATCACCATTATACTCATCCAACTCTTTCCGAAAACTTTGCACTGTCCTCAGATTGACACCTGAACACTCCGATATGTTCGTATTGCAGTTTCTGCTGTGAATGCCACGCAGTACATCATGCCGTTTCCAAATTTTTGGCAGAATGAATGTCGTCATGGTACTCTTTTTCTCCGAGACGGTGCACAACTGAACCTACGGTAGCATACAGTGGACAAAATAAAAAATAAGCAGGGCGCATACGCGAAATTAAATTGGCGACAATTTACCCATCGTATCTTGTATTCTCAAACGGGATAAGTTCGTTCTTGTTCTTCACAATTTTTTTTTTAGAATTAAAACATTGGTAAGCATTTCAAAATTTTTTAAGCAGTATGATTTACGAGGAAATTAGGTTCTCAAATTTTTTTTGCATAATTCTTTAAAAATATTTTTTTTAAATTCTATTCTTTTTTTCCATTCGTCGGATAGAAACAAAAAATATCTAAAAACTAGGTATAAAAGAAAGCTTTTATATCTAGTAGTTAGATAACTATATATTTTTATATATGAAGAACAATAATGGGAAAATATATTACAAAGCGGAAAAAAAGTTTTCTTTTGACGGGTTTTGTTCTTTAGGACTTCATCAGACTAAATTTGTTATGTTCCTTCGACTACACATGCGCTCGAACGAGGGATGCTGGGAAATTATTTATTTTTAAATTTCTGTAAATTTCCCACACTGTGATAAAAAAAAATATTCTACGAGAAATGGTGAAATACGGAAAGAGCCCGAGCGCAAATTTACGGTAGATTACCTTGGGATCGAGGCACTCTCTTCGTCGTTGCGAATTATTTTTTCCTTTGATCAGAGTAGAATTTTTTATGTCAAAATTGTGGTCGGTTCTGTTCCGATCAGAAAAAAAAAAAAAACGCATTTAATGTATTGTTGATGTACTGAACTTCTGTTATCACAGTGTGGGATATCTACTAAAAAAAAAAAGGGAGGAAAAGAATCCAAATGAAATCGGCTAAATTAAAAAAAAAAATTAAAATTCCCAGCATCCCTCGTTCATGCGCATGTGCAGTCGCATCAACATAAAATTTGTCCAACGATGTACTAAAGGATGACACGCGTCACAAGCAAACTTTTGACATATCTAGTTGTATATCTTCGCAATGACTGTAAATTCTGGTATACAAGTCGAATTTTCAACCCGAAAAAATATTTCCAAAATTTATATGGTCGTTATAAAATGCAACCCGTATTTACGAAATTTACCGTAATTGAGAAGTTATACAACTAGATAAACCAATGTGTCTATATACTGAGATGAGGTATTATGTACACTATTTACATTATTCGGACTGTTGTCATGATCTTTGTCGCCATATTTATTACAACGTTTCGGTCCCTCATTATCTGTCTATATTACTGAGATGATGTATTATGTACACTATTTACATTATTCAGACTATTGTTCTCATCTTTGTGGCCATATTTATTACAACGTTTCGGCCTTTCAGTATCTGTCTATATTTCTGAGATGAGGTATTATGTACACTATTTACATTATCCGGACTATTGTTTCATCTTTGTTGCCATATTTATTACAACGTTTCGGCCTTTCAGTAACTGTCTATATTTCTGAGATGAGGTATTATGTACATTATTTACATTATTCGGACTATTGTCCTCATCGTTGTTGCCATATCTATAACAAGGTTTCGGCCTTTCAGCATCTGTCTATATTTCTGAGATGAGGTATTATATACACTATTTATATTAATCGGTCTATTGTCGCCATCTTTGCCATATTTATTACAGCGTTTCTACCCCAGTGAGCGAAATACAGGGGTTCAGTTCGACATTCCAACAACCTGAAGAAGGCCGGAGCATACAACGGCCGAAAGGTTGTAATAAATATGGCGACAAACATGAGGAAAATAGTCCGAATAATGTAAATAATGTACATAATACCTTATCTCAGAAATAGTGACAGATACTGAAGGGTAAGCCAGTGGAGAACTTGGTGAGGGGAATTAACAGGAGACAACTGATAACTGACATCTATTAAAGATGGCAGGTGGAACTAGAAATGTCTGCCCTAGTGGGCGAAATAAAGGGTTCAGTTCGACATCCCAAACACCTGAAGAAGACCGGAGCGTACAACGGCCGAAACGTTGTAATAAATATGGCGAGAAAGATGAGGACAATAGTCCGAATAATGTAGTGTAGATAAACTGAGTCTTAAACAAGTCGGACAGCACTCCTAACAATTACTGTACAACCCTTACCGTCCTTGCAGCAGACTACCACAAATATATCCCACTATACTTGTTTTTGGTGGACACATTTGCCATATTAACACGTCTCCATCAGCTGATGCACTAAATGTTGACACTGGCCGAAGCGCTGTTTAACTCGGGCGGCCATTCTGACAATTCTATTTTACAAAGCATATGATCTGTAGCAACTCTGTCTGGTGTGATGTGTAATCTACGGTATTAATATTTTATAGGTTTTGAGGTTGACTTTCATGTGTTTATCAGTAGACGAATTTTAAATATTTTCTAAGTTATACTAATAAAATATACAGTGCCTACCGATGTAGGTTGGTTTACTATACGACACATGTAGAAAGATATTACTCTTAGTGTCTCAATATACAGGTAAGTGGTGTAACCTTAACTAGTTCTGGAACAGGTTAACGTATACTATAGCCTTTATTTAGAGGTAGACCTAAGTTTCGGGCCACTGGTAGCCAACCGTGTGTTTGGCGGTCGAACTATACTCTAGTTAGAACTCAGAATTTTGAGGTAAAAATTTTGAAGTTCTCTCGTATGTCGCAATCTATGTTATTTCTTTTAAAGTTGCGAAAACAGTTTCGACTTTTTTTTGTGTTTTTTCTACTGGTCTTTTCTTCGAACATAGTTCTGAGTTAATACATTCTAGTATTATTTGATATATTTTTCTTAGTTCATACTTAGTTGGGTTTATGAGACTGTATGTTGAGTTTGTGTTGCTTAAGAAATAGCAAAACAAGAGGTTGCAGATAGATAGTGCATTTAACAGTAAATACAACAGAAATGTGTTACACGACTTAGAAGTGTTTATCGGTTGACCAGGGTTCAGTCTATATCACTGTTAATATTTGACAGCCTCCACCACCGTCACGAGGGATATATATAATACACAAGCCTGACTTTAACGTGAGTCAACCGAGCCCGTAGGCTCGGCCAAGAAATACCCGTAGAATACGCTAAACGGGTTCGGGTCTGTCTACCTTCCCGGACGAAACACTGCCCTTCGGCACAGCCTCGTCCAGGTTGATCTCTGCTAAAAGATCAGTTCGACAGAAGAATGCGAACAGCCTCAATAGAAGAGTCTATATCACTGTTAATATTTAACAGCCCCCCCCACGCCCACGAGGGATGTATGTGGCACAAGGCCGAGTTTAACGTGGGTCATCCGAAGCCAAAATATCCCCGAAGAACATGCATAAACGGGTTCGGGCCTGTCTACATCCCAGGACGAAACTCTGCCCTTAGGCACAGCCTCGTCCGGGTTCCTCTCTGCCAAAAGCAGAGAATTTGACAGGAGCTACGAACAGTCGAGCCTCGGTAGAACAGTCTATCACCGCCACCCCCCAGGCTTACTTTTCCTACTACTTTATAGTAAGTTTGAAGAGTCCACAATAGACTCATTAGAAGGAAGACACCCCAACAGTTTGGATTGACGTTTTCTTTGTGATGTTTTAGTGTAGTCAATGTTCATGATATGCGATGCAATTTATTCGGTCGTCTACGTCTGTGCAATGTTTTCAGCTTCCATGTTAAAATCGGTATATACATCGATACAATCTATACAACCAGATATAAATGATTTCTACACCATCTATAACAGAACCCAAGCCGAATAAGTCCAACTCTTTAGTTCAAAAACAAATATAATTAAAAACAAACGAAGTAAAATTCATTAAACATTCCCGAAAATCACTATTATTCGACAATGAAGATGCGTGGATAGAGGGAAAAGGAAGATTCGACATTACAATTGTAAAATTTGATGATGCAGAGACCCGCGGGTTTATAGTATACATATATTACATGAAATAAGTAAAATAGTCGATAAAAATTATATTGACCTCTATAGAGACGGCAAAGTCATAATCTTGTGAGACTATAACAGGCAATACGCAGACATAACTGTTGTGTGACGGTAACATACCGACAACATGGACTCTTCCAGGCTTATATAAAGTATGCGATATAACACTCTAGGAGAGAGAAGAAGAAAAGCAGTGAGAGAGACTATTCTAATACAATAGTATCAGCCGCGTACGACTACCAATATTGGACACTAGTACATAGTAAGCTCAGCTTACACTTACACTATTTTTGTAACCTTTTTGTTTAATATCTCTTTCTTACCTCTAATCCGTGTTCCGTGTTTTCCTTCCGTGGTCCAAACTTTGGGCCCACATCAATAACCAAAACAAAAAAAATCCCAAAATATGGCTCTCGATAAAAGCATTAGAACAAACCTAAAAGTAATAGATTTCATCGATGTCGCACTCAAGTTAAAAAAAAACTGCATGTACCAACCATGTAGAAAACCCAAAGACAAACCAGTTTATATTCATACCATCATCCAAACACTCGCTACAAATAATCAAATTGATCCCTCAGTCAATTAACAGATTGTCATACAATATTTCTAAAGAAACCATCTTCAAAAATACCCGAATATATTATGAAAAAATCCTAAAACACAGTGGATTTTTGGCAACATTCATGTACATACCACACACCACCATAAAAGTATATCCTGATTCTATTGTTTGACCAACGTTATAAAAAACAAAGAAAAAGCAAATGTAGAGAAATATTCATTAAACTCATACATTTGTCACTAACAATCTTCAAAAGATATCCAATAGAATCATAATAAAAAATCAGCTACAATTACAATGAGAATATGGCACAATAATAAAAAGCGCAACAGTAAACTAAACAACAAAGCAGTCGTACAAACCAAACTCACTTGTAACTGGGGAATAAAGAACGACTGTCCCTTAAATGGCAATTGCCTACAAAACAATCTAATATACACAGCCATTGTAAAAACAGACGGCTAAAAAAGAATATATATAGGAGTAACAGAAGGACCATGGGATCAGTGAAACTACGCAAACCTCCTTTACAAATTGTAAATACGTCAACAGCACAATTCTTTGTAAAAATTTATGGAACATATATGGGAAATTAAAAAAAAAATTATTACAACAACAGCATCATTAAGAAAAGGAAAAAAATCATCAGCCTATAATATTAAATCGAAAACTCAACACTCTGTTTGGAGGAGAAACTAACTATAATTAAAATTATATAATAAAATGCAGACCCTAAAATACATTTTTATTCGTTTACTTAAGAATCGAAAATAAAAAGCAAGTGCCTTGTAAAATTCCACCATGAAAAATGAAAATATATACACTAAGTAGAATGCAAATAATGAAACATCTTAGACAAAGACAATTCAATAAACGAAACAAATAGGATAAACAAACGCAGAGAGAAATGCAAACAACCAGTGCAAATAAATAAACAAATTAAGTAACTCAGCACCTGAAGATTGCATTAGGCAGCCAATTTATTAATATATAACTAATATATATGTTATATTACATCGAACACAATTTTATTAACACCACCACTCAATGCGTTATCATATATATATATATATATATATATATATATATATATATATATATATATATATATATATATATATATATGTGTGTGTGTGTGTGTGTGTGTGTGTGTGTGTGTGTGTATGCATGTGTATGTATTTATATATACCGGTTGCAACAGCAAAATTGACGAAATCGTGTAACAAAAAATTGTACAATTGTTAGATTAAGATTTGAACACTTGTATCTTGAAATGACTAAAGATATTTAACTGGCATTTTGCGAGGGTTTTTGTGACATTCTTGGACTCGACATTGGGCAAAAAGAATGTTCAATTACACTCCAAGCTTAACAAAAGAATCGTGATGAAATGGATTATAAACGAAAATGACATGTTAAACATTAAGTAAACATAGCTAAGGATCGGAAGTTCATGAGGGATAAAAATAAAGTCCAAATATATATATATATATATATATATATATATATATATATCCAGGATCATTTTCCAATTTATTCACGATGACCTTCGCCCTTTCTAAACTTCTAACATTCTGTTCTGCAATAACAAAATGCCTCACACGTTTCACGTACGATTTCATTTCCAAGTCGTTTTTCACTGCTCTTTGGAATTTCATCGGTGAATCTCATCAAAAGTCTTATGAGTTGAGTTGGATCTTTTCTAATTGATCTCTTTAGCTCTATATTGAAATGATGATCCCCTTGACCTCCTGATTCAGTTTTCCTCGCTACCGTTCCATTTTTTTAAAACTTATTCCCCATTCTCTTGAGAGTTCTTGAATGGATTTTTAAGATGGAAGCCAAAGTATGAAAGCTGGTACCATAACAGAAGGACTGAATGATCTTTTTCCTCTTAGCATTGCTCATTTAGGAAGACAGTGCGTCTGACACAAACAAGTTTAACGTGTTCCCTTTCTAGCTGAATAATTCAAAGGGATTTTCCTTAGTGATTCTAACGACAAATGATGTCAAGTTGTCTAAATTTCTTATCTGAATATCTGGAAAAAAGTTAGTCTTTTTTTTTTCAGATATTAAACATTTTGTGGAATGCATAATTATACTGTTACGCGATTTGGACAATTTTGCTGTTACTCCCGGTATGCGTCTGTGTGTGTATGCGTCTGTGTGTGTATTGCAATATATAAGAGAGGTATGTTCTGTGGGTTGAATAGGCGCCTGTTTGACTTTTTTTATATTGTATATTGAGTGATTCTGTTCGAAACTTGAAATTCAACGCATATATAAATGCGACGCATATACATCGACGTTGTTTTCTCCTTCCTTTCCCCTATTTAATCGTATGAGAATCGGATAATCCATGACACCGGAAGTGATCATCCAGATATAGAAAAGTTTCTTTGATTCTAGTTCGTCTTTCCTTTCTCTCTCCCGATCTATCCAACGCTCTGAAAAAACTAATGATCGTATCAAACGAAAAACTGCCTCGCCAGGTTTTGTTTCCGAGAGCGACCCTAAAAATTATTAAACATTAAAAAAAAATAATCTGCCAGCGGGATTTAGATCTCAGCAACATTATCGCAGATCTGATTCAACGACCAACAATACAACATCAGTCATGATTTGTTTAAAGTTCAACGAATGTTCCTTACTGAGATTTCCAAGGTTTATTTTTTTACGATATCTATGATCAGCTTTTTCCTGATACATTTATATAAAAATTACCCTATGAGTGAATATGCTGTTTACAGCCATCTAAGGTCGGAGCAACGGTTTTCTTACGATCACCGAAGTTAACCAACGTCGATCCTGACCAGTACCTCGATGAGTGACCGTGTGGGAATTACCAGATACCGTATTCATTTTTGTGTGGATTGCTGTATTCAACAATGTTTTCGAATTAAACCAACGTCAATCGTTATCCTCTTTCTTTTAAATTCATTTTCTTTTTTTGTTGTCTCTATCAATAATATTTTTGGCCACATTCGGTAAGCCCCTGTGTTTTAAATTATTTGCCTTATTCGGACTATTGTCCTCATCTTTGACGCCATATTTATTTTAACGTTTGGGCGGTGGTAGGAATTTCGAACTGAACCCTTTATTTCGCTCACTGGGGTAGACTGTTCTAGTTCCACGTGCCATGTCTAATGGATGTCAGTTATCAGTTATCTCCTGTTAATTTCCCTCTGAAAGTTCTCCCCTGACTTGACCGGGTATTGAACTCACACTCCTTGGGTCCTGGGACTGGATCTAACCAACGCCTTTATCCACTGTTCAAATACAGTATGGGATCTCTAATAACAAAAGTGATAGAAACAAAAAGAAAAAGAAGCAAAATGAAATTGGATGGATTATATAAACAAAAAGAAATTAAGTTCCCAGAATCTGTAGCCATTTCTTTCTGCGGTAGACCAGTTGTCGTACAAGACTACAGAAGGCGGTATGTGCTGAAATTTACCCATAGCTTGGGGTGGGGAGAAGAAGAGCATTCATACTTTCCCAAGTGTATTAGCACGTAAGTGATGTAATGGCTTTGATTGAAATTCGAACTCGGACTGTTCTCCTATTAACCCATAGCTTGGTGGAGAAGAAGTGACTAAAAATTATCTGAGTGTGCAATTTTTATATATTTATATATTGCCCTTGAGCAATTTTACCTATAAATATTGCATAACTCATATTTTATCATCTATATACATATATATCACAAACACGTATTTTTAATCGTACCTGTAACTATAAATTTTATCATATATATATAACAATCATGTATTCCGTGGTCCATCAGCCACTGTAGAAGTTGTGTCGATCAACTGTCTCTAGCCGGCAAGGTAGAGAACCCAGTCTGACCTGTTTATATGGAAGAAAAGGATTCATACCAACGGTATTAGAACGTAAATGAATCTGACTAGAATTCGAACTCGTCTCTCCGATTCCTCAGTCCGAGTCGATATCCATTACAGTATAGGATATCTAATAACAAAAGTGATAGAAACAAAAAGATAAAGAAGCAAAATGAAATCGAATAGATTATATACACAAAAAGAAATTAAGTTCCCAGAATCTGTATTAGGCGATCATGTATCTGACGCGTAGCCATTTCTTTCTGCGGTAAACCAGTTGTCATACAAGACTAAGAACATGGTCTATTTTGCTATTTACACACAGCTCGGGATTCATACTTTCCCAATGTTAACAGCACGTAAATGAATGAAATGGATTTAACTGGAATTAGAACTCGGCTCTTCGATTCTTCAAACCGAGCCGCTATCCCCTACTCAACTTTTTCTTAAATATTAAAGTGACTCCAACTGCACTTTTTCTTAAATTGGATGAATTAATAATTTGACTACTAAAAGAGAGAGAGAGAGAGACAGACAGACAGGCAGAGTTTAACTATAACGATGAAGTAATAATCTGACACATAATCGCCATCTGCCGAAAAATTCATATGTCAAATCGGCTGGGCCGAATCAGCGACGCCGAGTGGGCTACGTCGGGACGACTGGAAATCGAACTCGGCTCTCCGATTCCTCAATCCGAGCCGCTATCCATTACAGTATGGGATATCTAATAACAAAAGTGATTTGAAACACACAAAAAAAGCAAAAGCAAAATGAAATCGGATAGATTATATACACAAAAAGGAATTAAGTTCCCAGAATCTGTATTAGGCGATCCTGTATTTGAGGCGTCAGATTTTTTTTCCGCTGTAGCCATTTTTTTCTGCAGTAGACAAGTTGTCATACAAGGCTATAGAACACGGTATGTCCTGGTATTTACCCATAGCTAAGGAGAGAAGAAGAGCATCCATACCTTTCCCAAGGTATGGATGCCCATATAAGTGAATGTAATGGATTCGACTGGAATTTGAACATATTTATAGTGTAATTACCAACAATACATATTTAGAATCAAATTATCAATATATTTTATAGCAAAATAACCAACAATACATTTTTATTGATAAAAACAACGATGAGCAAAGTAGTCTGAATATAAATACTGTAAGTAACACCTCATTCCAAATATTAAGTTAGGAGGTAATTAGGTGATAATAATAATAATAATAATAATAATAATAATAATGAGGACAATAGACTGATTCCGAATATAAATAGTGTAAATAATAACTTGTCATCCCAGAAATTAGGAGAGAAATAAATATTTTTGTTCAGCCGATACAAATCGCAAGTGTTACTCTTGGTAAAGGATCATTAAAGGAAGTTGATATAAGAGCGGACAAGGAAGGAGTTAAGACGTTAATGTCATTCGCTAGATTAACGGCTGCCACGAGACATGAAGGGATTAACCACGTAGTGATCGGAAATGAAGCTGTTTGTGTTGAACCCCGAACTTACCAATCGAATATGAAAGGAATGAAGAGATGTCGAACCTGTGTTTGTGTCATGGCGGGCCCTTGCTGTGATCAAAGAAATGTATGGCCTTTGGATATTCGCCAGAGAAATAGCGTTAAGTCTAGGGAGCGGCTGGCAGCATTTAGTATGCAGGAATAATTTGCAAGCTCGGAAACAATCACCGAGTAAGCATATATAAATATGCGTCTAGCATGAAACAGCCTGAGTGTTGACTTCAATTCACTTTCATATTTATATTTACATACGCTCTATCTCTGATATTGAGCACTTCATCCCACAAATATAGCAGAACTTAAAACTATATTTCTTCATATATATATATATATATATATATATATATATATATATATATATATTCATTCTGTTTTTATTCGAAGTATTTCTTTTATCATGAACGTTATTTATAAAGGTTACACGTATTTGAGTTTTATCATGTTTTTTTAAAATCTTATGTCATTTTTACCGAATTCTACACACACACACACAGACACACACACATACAGACACACACACACACACACACACACACACACATATATATATATATATATATATATAGATATATATATATATATATATATATATATATATATATATATATATATATATACGTATATTACCCTGAAAAACATATAAAATCGCTACAAATTTGCAGACGTGTTTTAATGCATCTCAATGCATCTCATCCGGTGATTGTAAATTACTGTCGATTGAACGATTTATTTAGATTTGAAAACAAAATATACATCTTTTTTCGGAAGAAAAAAAATATGGGGTCATACGGTTTAAGGGCTTTACTCTGATCAACCAATCGAATATGACCGACATTAAATTCAAACTAAGCGAAGAAGAAAAGAATAAAAATTATATTTTATAAATGGCTCATGACCCGTAGATTGGCAGCTAACGGCAGTCAGATAAAAACTTAAAGCTAATATATCTTGTTACATAAAATATACAAAAGCATTCAATGCAGTTTCCTTAGAAATAAATGCTGTTAGAGGGGTAATTTAACAAAAGGCCAAACATGTTATATGCTTTGTGAAAATCCTACATAATAATGTAGCTGTTTAATATCCTACATAGTAATATAGTTGTTAAATAAATGGTTTCTTCATGAAACGAGTAAATAATTTAAACGTATAGAATTATTTTGTAAATTAGTATGCAACCGTTAAATAAAGATCCGTCATATATGGTGTTAAGATCATTAACAATTAATGTAAAATGTCAGAAATACCAACTAAATAACAATACATCTGTACAAGTTGTTACTAATACTACGAGGAAATTTACATCAAATCCAGAATAATCTTACAAATAGAAATATAAGGCATATATAGGGCAACGTAGTACAACTAAAATATATGAAAAAGCATAATCAAATACCAAAGTTTAACTAAGTTAAAGTAAACGGTAAACGATGCTTACAATTTACACTTAATTCACTTCTCTGATTTTACTTTGAATTTTAGTCAAATCTCTCATGATTTCGAGTTTTTCATGTAAACACAGAAAACAGCGATTTTACATGTTTTCTGTGTGATATCCAAAAGTAAAGATATTGCACTATTCTCTGTCTCGAGAAAGAAATAAAATAGAAAAATAAATAAATCTCCATAGACACGTAAACCAGACTAGGCGAAAACATATTCCGTTTCAAATTTAGGCACCCCAACCTTACCCTGACTTGACATCTATGAATGTAACTCTATACTGATACAAATTATTAACACACAACACCCCTTCCTATTTAAACAATCGCTCTGGCCGTTACCATGGAAATTTTGATTTCAATAATGAATATGCTGTTAAAACAGGTAAATTTCAGAAATAAGTTATTCCAAAGAAAATTTCGCTTGAAGATGGAACAAAGCTTCAATTCAAATAATTATATTGAAATTTTCGGCTCTTGTGTTGAAACAAGGGACCTCTTATGTAGCGTGTTGGAATCATATTTTAAATAAATAATTATATATACATATATATACATATATATATATATATATATATATATATATATGTATTTATATATATATATATATATATATATCCAATTAATTTAATTTTAACATAACTTGTAAACCCTCTTCAGAGTTTACATGTATTTCAGTTGTTATCAACGTATTTTATATATCATTTTTCTTTCTTGTTACTTTTTTGGGGTATTTTACGTCTCTTTTCTAATGAATGTTATCTCTCTCGATCTTTTCACTTTTTCTTTTCTTTGACTTGACCTGTTTTCTGTCTCTCTTCAAAATCATTATTTCTGTTTCTCTCTTCCTTTTGTTTTTTTCTCCTTTTTTCATCCCTTTCTCTCTTTTTCTTTCTCACCACAGCTTTCTCTCTATTTCTTTTCTTTTATTCCCTCTGCCTTCTCTTTTTCTTTTTCTCTTTCTTTGTTTATATGCTTCGACTGTTTTCTGTTTCCTTCGTTTTTATTTCCTCTCCGGTTTCTTCTACTTACCTTTCTCTTTTCTTTCTCTTCGCTTTTTCCTGTCTCTTTTCTAATAACTTCTTTCTCGCTCTTCTTTTTTTTTCTTTTTCTTTTCTAGTTTCTCCCTTATCTCTTTTTATTCTTTCCTTCTTTGTTTTTTTCTTTTATTTTTCATCCTCTTAACTTTTAGTTCCTTTTTCTAACCTATTTCTTTTTTTTATATTTTAATCATTTCTCTTTCTTTTTTTCTTCTATTTCTTGTTTTTTTCTTCTCTTTCATTTCTCATACATTTTCTTCTACCTCCTCCTCTTTTCTTTTCTTTTATTTATTTGTTTCTTTATCGTTTTCCTTGTCCTTATTTTCTTTCTTTATTTTCTCTCTTGCTCAGTCTGTTACTCCGTCTTTGTCTACATATACACTTTTTGCTTTTCTATGTTTCGCCATGTTTTTTTTCATTCTTCTTTTCCTGTTATCTTTTCACCTGTTCGTTCCTTTGCCACAACAAAGGTTGTCAAAATGCTTGTATTCGATAGACTGGTTACAGCGGAAGTCGGATACAATCTGTAATCATGGCTGCTGTCTTTGCGTTCCATCGAAAATAGAAGGAAGACGAGATTCGAAAATGATCTGCTTGTCAGAATTTCAAGAATTCTTGCGGTCGCCTCTAAAAGAAATTTGCATACGTTCATCAATGCGATGAAGCATTACGCGATTGGTATAGAAAGAAATTATGATCCTAGCTGGAGTGACAAAGAAGTAATTTAAAAACAAACCGAGAAAAAAAAGACGGGCGGGGGGGAAAAGAAGAACGTATTAGAATGAATATCAGAGAATAAAATCAGATTTGGAAGACGAATCATAAAAGACATGAAACCAAAAAGAAACAGGTAGAGGTGAGGAAAGTTATGGGTTAACGAGATATTTCCTTCCCTTCACAATTAGGAGACAATAAGAAGCAAATAAAATTAAAGCATTTTAGAACCTTAAATAAAATGATATAGCCAAAGATAAACACACTCTGAGAATCATTTA
Source organism: Acanthosepion pharaonis (assembly GCA_903632075.3). Classification (NCBI taxonomy): domain Eukaryota; kingdom Metazoa; phylum Mollusca; class Cephalopoda; order Sepiida; family Sepiidae; genus Acanthosepion; species Acanthosepion pharaonis. Next base: position 77,066 of record CAHIKZ030003387.1, on the reverse strand, counting down.
AAAGAAATTAATAACAGAACAGGTTTTGACGTGAAGCAATATTTCAAATGCTGATATCACAAGCAATAAATACTGTTGTACATTCACATCTGAGCGGCTATCCGATTCCTGGGTGTAACGATAAACTACATCCGGCAGCAAAGCCTCTAATCGGAAAGTTTTTAGGAGCGTAGAACGAACTCTTGATTGCTGTTGTTCTACCTGACCCGAGGTGGTAACACCTGTTAATGCTCCAGCTATGGGCAAATAGTTAACACCAAAACTGAGGTCAAACAACTAGGAACGTATAAAAATGGATTTTTATAGTGAAAATTACCAGCAATACACTTCTGAAAAAAACAAAAAAAACAATTACCAGCAATACAGCTTTGAAAAACAAATAAATATTACCAACAATATATTTTAAATATTAACTCGAGAAAAAAGAACTTCTTTACAAAAAATACATCTATGAAACCCGATTTCCTACAAACTGATTTATTACAAGGAATACTTATTCTATTGATACGAACCTATCCAAAAAATGTTAAATCGGCATTAAATGACCCATTGATGTTGATATGCCGTAAAACAAAATAAACAAAACCAAACCAATCTGCGGTTATCCGATAGTTGGATAAAAAGCAAACATTAATAAATATCAGTGAATAATATCCGGATATTTTGATTAGGATAAGTTGCTTAATTAAACAACACTTGAATCATTTAAAGTCGAATAGAGAAAAAAATCAAGCAAGGCAATAAAGCCACTAAGAAGTGCTTATTCAATGTGAAAGTATGAGAAAAAAGAAAACTATTATCAAGGAACGAGAACGATAAAAGAACACATTTGCCTTCGTACAATTGATAGTTCATTCATCCTCCTTTCCATGACTTTCTTATTGTTAATCATTTTGCCCCAAGTAAGACAAAAAATACAATAAACTTTTAGATATATAAGATAGACTTTGGAGAAAAATAATCTAGCAGGACACAGTGAACTAACCTTCCTAGCAGCTGACCTAGCAATGGATTCAATATAGCCTTTCCATTCCATGTCAACCAAGAATATTTACCCAAAAAGGTTCAATAAATCACTCTCATGATAGTCAGCATCTGGCATACTGATGAAAGACAGAGAAGGTTCTCAAGGATCCTTAATGGAGATCAGCATAGTTTTGTAAGCTTTAAAATTAACAAGACATCCTTTGCACCAGTTAACAACAGACTGAAAGTCATTTATAGCTATCTGTCTGTCTGACTCTCTCTCTCTCTCTTGGAAGTTAATGATGGAAAGGAGAAATGTTCTTTGAGTTGATTAAAATAGAGCAGTTTTGTTTTGAAGGCATTAAAATTGACAAGGCATCCATTGCAGCAGTTAACAACAGACTGAAGGTCATTTATATCAATTTATAGCTATCTATCTGTCTGTCTGTCTGTCTCTCTCAATCTCTCTCAATCTCTCTCAATCTCTCTCTCTCTCTCTCTCTCTCTTGGAAGTTAATGATGGAAAGGAGAAATGTTCGTTTAGATGATTAGAATAGAGTAGTTTTGTTTTGAATGCATTAAAATTGACAAGCCATTTCTTGCTACAGTTAACAATGGACAGAAGGTGGGATTGAAATCAGCCATCGATTTGAAATCATCGAACCACTTAGATTGACCATTAAGTCATAAGTGATAACAGCATAAATAAATAAAAAAAGTTTGAAAAAGATGCCTTCAGGAAGGCCCTTGATGAAAATTAAAGACAATATAGTTCCCAGTTCATAATCGAGACCTAGCCCTAATCCTACTCCCCTAACAGGACGTTGAACCATACCTTATTAACTTGCCTTGAGAGGAATTTGAAAACCGCCAATATCACCCGTAAGAGATTCAAATACCCGTGTTTTTTGAGAAGTGTGTTTTTATGAATGGCAGAATGTTTTGTGTGAAAATTTTTACATTTTTCATAGCCTTTTATGCTCAAGTGGTTGACCGACAACTTATTTGTCGTGGATTCGTTTTTCGAATTCTTGGAGAAGGGTTTCATATATACTAGCCGATGAGAGACGATTTCTTGAAGGTCTTGTGAAAACTTGAAATGAGCCAATATGACGTCCGTTTTTCAATAATAATAATAAAAAAATCTGCTATTAGCGGATGAAGGTAGATAGAAATAATGAACCGTTGTCGAAAAAGCTATTAACGGGAAGATGATATTATTGGCGCCCGTGCTTTAAAAGGATGGGTCAGGCTGAGCGGGTCACGATCAGAAGGCATTTGCACAGCATGGGAACAAGTCAGGTCGCCAATATCAAAGAAGGCACTAGTTACCATCCGGTTGAGAAGAGACCAAACGTTTAAGTGAAAATTCTTCTGTTGTTGGACAGCCTAAAACGAAAAGATTTCGAAGAAATTTTCAAGCAAGAATTGTATACATTTAAAAAGGAACCCTTTTCAAAATAACTGCTATGAAATGTGTTCCTTCTCAAATGGAGTTAAACCTTTGTTTTTACTGTATTTTTTTTATTGTTTCCTCTTTTTGTCATTTACAAAATCCTTGTTTATTCTTCCGCTTTAATTTTTCACTTTTCGTTGGTAACCCGTGAAATTGTTATTCTGTCTTTGAGGCGCACAGAAGAACATTTTGGCGCAAACTTGTACCTTTTTTCGTAATTTCGTAAACTGTAAATAAATGGCTTTTCCATTTGAAATTTTACGCAGTGGTTGTCTTGATTTAACATTTTGCGTTTTGCTTTTTCCTACTAGACCAGGATTTTGTGTCTAGCACAAATACTTGGATTTGGTGGAAATTTAAATTTTTTTATATGTAATCACAAACATTTAAATACCCTTCGGGGGTGGGTAGGAATCTACATCTACTCTTCCAGCTGTGAGTTAATTAGAACTACGTATATCAGTAAATTGTTAGTATCTAAAAAAAAAACTTATACTCTAAAGATATTTTTTGGCTTTAAATTACCTGCAAAAGGGTTGATATACCGTTAAGAAATGAAAAATCATCATTAATGCATTACAGCGGTTTCTTTCTGATTCTGTGTATATGTTTTCATTTTCTATGGAAATTTCTTTGAGACTTGCATGTTGCTTCCTTGCCATTTCCAAGGTTTTCTTAGTATTCTTCTGTTGAACCATGTTTCTGTTGACTCTAGTTTTATCATCAATCGTGAAACTATTGTCTAGCATTCACGGCCATAAAGAAGGACGGATATTACATAGCTGTCTTGCAATCTTTTGCGTGTTTCTAGCAAAAACTTTCTGCTCTTTATTAAATATTAAATTATCACCAAAACGTTCTTACCGATTAAATAAAAGTCTAGCTTTAAATAATCTGATAAACTCTAAAAACAAATCATTCAATAAATCAATTTACAGCTAGCTGAGATTATATCAACGCTAGGAAAATCCAGTAGGCGTGAATATATATATATATATATATATATATATATATATACAGGATGTATCAAAAGTACATTTACAAATTTTAATTGTGCGTTCCTGTTACCAAAATAAGGACAGAAGATATGTCCCAAAATCTTCATTTTGGGGTTATAAAGTTTAAAGAAAGTTTACGGCCGATGGCGCTGTTTTGCTGCGTATACAAGGTTAGATTTGTTATTCGTGTACGTTTGTGGTGAGTATGTTTTCAATATTTAACATGGTTAGTGTAGGGTTAACAGAAAAGGTTTCTTTTAAAAATGGCAGGAAATTCATATCGTGAGCAGGTAGATATGATTTTTGCATACGGCCGCGCGAATAGTAATGAGCGCGAGACTGCGCAGCTGTAACAGGTTATGTTTCCAGACCGAAGGCAAAGGATCCGTGGCAATATTTGTAAACATAGTTTTGTATTGCATCTTGGATTATACATTTAAAAGGGTCTACCGTAAACTTTAAACTTAATAACTCAAAAACGAAGGATTTGCTGACATATATTTATGAGGACTTTTGTCCTTGTTTTGGTTTGAGAAACCCGCCCCCAAACTTTGTAAAAGTATTCTTGATACACCATATATATATATATATATATATATATATATATATATATATGTTGTGTGTGTGTGTGTGTGTGTGTGTGTGTGTGTGTGTGTGCGATATATAGAAAATAGGAAAGAACTGCTTACTTTATACATATTTTATATAGAAAATAGGAAAGAAAAGCTTACTTTAATTCAATTTATTTCAAATAATTATATTGAAGTTTTCGGCTCTTGTTTTGAAACATGAGACCTCTTATGTCGCGTTGGAATCATATATTTAAATAAATAATTATATATATATATATATATATATATATATATGTGTGTGTGTGTGTGTGTGTGTGTGTGTGTGTGGTATAGCTATATATATATATATATATATATATATATATATATCAAAATACTGTTACAAATTTTGGGGTTGAATTCATCACACCAAACCATAGAACAAAAGTCCGCATAAATGTATGTCTGCAAATCCTTCATTTTTAAGTTATTAAGTTGAACGAAAATTTGTGGTAGATAGCTACATGTTGCCGTGTCGACTAGTTTACATTTGTTATACGTGTATATGGATGGCTCGTCTGTCTTCAAGCTTTAACATTTGTAGTAGTAAGCTAACTGACAAGTGCACCGTTTAACAATGGCAAAATATTCAAAGTAGAACTATTATTGCATCATATCCTGGATTGTACATTTAACAGCAACTACCGTAAACTTTAAACTGAATAACTCAAAAACGAAGGCTTTGCTGATATATATTTATATGGACTTTTGTCCTTGTTTTGGTTTGAGGAACCCGCCCCCAAACTTTGTAAAATTATTTTGATACACCTTATATATATATATATATATATATATATATATATATATATATATATATATATATATATTATTTTACCTCAAACAAGGCGGGGATACCGCTAGTGAACGGGGAGGGAAAGTGAGAAGAGAAGACTGAAAATAGGGACGAACAGGCTTCAAGAAGACAGAAGATGGCTATTAAATTACGTTTAAATTTTTGACGGTTATAATTATCAGAGAATCAGGAAAACAGAAGTGAACTGCAGCAGTCAGACGTGCAAAAAAAGAAACTTTTTAGAAAAGCGACAATTGCATCTACCTGATATAATGTGTAATCAATAGTATACTTATTTTATAGAAAATTACGTTGACTTTAATGTGTTTGACAGTAGACTTGAGGAATATTAAATGTTTGCTAAGTTATAGCGATACAATATGCAGTACCTATAGGTTTGTCTTGTAGGTTGTTTTTTATATAATGCATATAAAAGATATTACGGTTTATGTTTCAATATACAAGTGGTGTGACGTTATTTTGATTGGGCTCAGGTTAACGTTTACATTAGACTAATTTCATTTATTGCTAGACCTAAATTTGCGGTCAGTAATAGCCTAACATATGTTTGAAGGGTCGACCTATAAATTAGATATATTCCCAAATCAGAATTCGAGTTAAAAATCTTGAAGCCGACTTATAACTAGCTCGAATTTTACATCGCAATTTACGGTATATATTCATCATTATTGGCACTGAATTCTTACCACAAGTAAGGTAGAACGTCTGGGTAAAATTCTACAGATTTTATGTGAAAAGAATTACGACTAACACTTTAAATGCCGGTTAGGTGTTAATGGCGAATACAATAATATGGGCCAAAAGGTTAACAAATGCGTTCCTTTCTTAGACGTGCTGTCATGGAGGAACACATTATTCCTATTAACGATTGCAGAGCATTTTCGACCAAATATTTACGGACATAGCTGCTGTACGTATAGATATACATTTAACGAGTAATTGCATGTCAAGTAATTTTAATGAATAATACTCGGACAATCCCACAAAATGCACACTAATATATGTTTCTATCAGCTTTTGTTGTTAGCTGTGGTGTTTTCTGCATGTCAGTCCACTGCGTTATACTGTAAACAATTTTGCATACAACACGTTTTCATCGCCTGATATAATAAGGAAAGTTTGCTAAGATATAGTCGACATTAAAAATGGTAGTAGTTTCTCGGTATTTAAGTCGGAATCGAGACGATGTATTTTTTCTCCTTGTTTTACATGAGAAATGGCGCCTCTAAAATCAGAAATTCAAACTCTAACGCAGTATCTTGCGCACCCCCCAAAGTAGGATCGGTGTAATATCGATGCCGGCGTGATAATGAGCAATTTATGGATTGACCTAAGGATGACCTACATTAAACAGAGCTCGTGTGAGATATATACCCCATTTAAATACTTCGGACTGTAACTCTCATCTTTATTGCCATATTCACGACGTTTCGGCCATTCGTTTCCATCCTTCGTTAGATATTTGTTGGATTTTTGAATTTGTTTTCTCCACAGGGATAGATTGTTCTAATTCTACCTGCCATGCCGTTTGATATCTCAGTTTCAGTTAATACTCCTTAATGAGTTATTGTTCACTCTGCCGTAGGCAGGTTTTGAACTCACAACTCTTTGGATCAATTCATTTTTGCATCAATTAACGAACGCTTTTATCCACTGGGGACATTGGTTAGTGAATTTTTGGGACTTATCATCGACCCCGGCCTACTAAATAAAGGGATAGGTTCGAAATTCCAAGAAATGAAGAAAGCCGGAGTGTACAGCAGTTGAACATCCGTGAATATGGAAATAAAAATGAGAAAAACTGACTGAAAATGTGAAATAATGTAAATAGTTACAATACAAAAATATGGACAGATCTCGCATCGGATCTCGCGTCGGATCTCGCGCCGGATCTCGCGTCGATCTCGTGACTGTCGGGAGTCGAGTAAATAATCTCAAATAAACGAAAATTACTTAGGACTCAAACTAATGTAAGGATTTATCGTTGTCGCAATATTTACATTCATAATCGCTTCTGTCCGATTGAAGATTGCGTATATCCGTTTGATCTGACTAAACTGCAATTAAATAATTTAAATGTTTAATTGCGTTAGCTGAAATCGTTGATGAAGTGGGGAGGAAGCTCAAGAGGAGAAAGATCTAGACAGGGAATCTTGAAAGACAAATGATTGCAGCTTTCCGAGGAAATTATATGCAATTAGCCGTGTCCTAAAGTGTGGAATCAACAGTGAAATTAAACAACACAACAAAAACAATTCTGAAGTGCAAATTTGAAATATCGCCTTCATTTTCAAAGCGAAGTCATGTATCTAGGTAAGTATTCTGAATCATTTTTTTTTTTTTTTTGGAAAATTCAAATTCCTTCAGGATGTTGTCAACCACGATACTTCTTAAACTACTTTAATATCTGTAAATTGCTCTGTGTTTTAGGTTTTGATTCATTGATGTTTTTTACGGCTTATGAACATTTTGCAGGTTATTTAAAGCCAGAAAGTATTTTTAGAGTTTAAGAATGTTTTGGAGATATTAATGAGTATCGAGTACAAGTCTAACTATTTAACCCATAACTGGGGGGGTGGATTCATAACTTTTGCAAAGTTATTTGCGCGTAAGTGAACATACGTGACTTCGGACATGGCTCTTCGATTTTCAATTCAGAGCCGTTATCCATTACATAATCGCACATCCAAGATTATGGCAACTAGTATTCCCAAACAATTAATCATCTAGTTACTAACCAGGCTCGATGAAGACCGCTGTTTCAATGGATTTCTTAGTCCATATAATGGAGTAAGTTTGTTTTATCAATGCCTTTCCAACCATTCACGTATAAAGAGCTCAGTCTACCTTGCTATTTGCATCAGGGCATCAATGCATGTACAACAAACGGGATAGGGATATGAAAGGTAGCAAAGCCACTAAGACACAAGGGGGTGGGTGTCACTGGGCGTGGAAGAATTAGAAACATAAAAATTACTAATGAGCAAGAGAAAAAGTGTAAAAGGAGTACAGTAGATATCGACTGGCATTACATTTAAATTTTTGCAGATTAAATTTGAATGATAAGCATGAAGCCGGAAGTGAATTACACAAGGGGGAAATGCGAGAAAAGAGACTGTTAGTATAGAACTTACGGTTACATATAACCAGATCAACTGTAATTGCTGACTTCAATGTTTACTTATATATATATATATATATATATATATATATATATATATATATATATATATATGAGGTAAAATATTTCTTCTTTGAATTAGCAGTTTGATCAATCAGTATATCGGCCATGCTACCGGCTGTTCCCCGGGTATCGTAAGATTTCTTTTAATCTACATCCTTAATTTATTCTGAGAATTACGAAAACTGCCTTTTCCGGAAGAACAAGATATTGATTTAAATTCTGACCATACCTGAATCTTCATTATTTCGATCACCCCTTTTCTGCTAGTGCATTATTCGGCCTTACGCGTGTTACCTGATATCATTCGAATTTAATCCTAAAATATCTCTAAATATCTCGGATAAGACGTTATTAGTAATTAAAAGATAACATACTTATCAACTTGAATTTATTTATATATTTTCTGTCCCATCTGTAATGGAAAGGGAGGTAATTCAATTTAAGTTAGTATACTTATGAGCGATTACTTCTTTTATTCGTTTTAATAATATAAACAAGTAAAATATTCATCTGTATTTAGAGAAAGTTATTTCCTGAGCAAAATGAAAAGGTTAATTAATTATTTCTTTTAATCCTACATTTCTGAGATTGCAGTCTTATTCGTTCAAGCCTTTCATGAGAGACACTCAAACACTTTTGTCTATTAAGTAATCATCTTGCTTCATCTTGAAATAAACTCTGTCATCGTCGTCTTCATCCTTCTATTGCTAATCATTTTCTTCTGAGAAATATTTCTATTTCACCGTTTTATTAAACAATGAGAGTAGTTTGAGAAGCTGGGTGTCATTCTTATTAATTTGGTGTTTTTGGTATACAATCTAAGAATCAAGCCAAATTATAATTATCAATGTTTAGTTATTTATTTAAATATTTCCTGTCCCATCTGTAGAGCGAAGGGAGATAAACCAACTTTTGTTAGTGAATTTATGACTGATTACATCCTTTAGTTGTCTTAATAACCAATAGAAATCAAATATTTATCTACACTTAGACCAATGATTCCCAACGTATGGCGCAGGTCCCACCAGTAGGGCATGGTAATATTTTGGTGGAGAATGCGAAGGATGTGCACCCTTTGGCTAATTATATCAACAAAATAAGGGGGCAATTCGAGAATTAGTTATTAACACTTATTAACATTAATTTATTGTTACCATTTCCATCTTCATATTTAGCTGAATGTGGTTTTAGTGGTGGAAATAATTTGTTATTGAAGAAAAGAAATCGACTGTATATCAATAAAGAGGAGACTTGAGCCTTACGTTCACTAAATCGGTGCCTAATAAAAAATCTGTCTTTAGCAGGCATGACGCACAAAGATGTCACTAGCAGTTATTTTGTGATGAGCTCAAATTTAATTTTGCATTATTATTTCAAGTTTAAAATGATGAAAACATATTACAGAATAAGCTTTTATTCAAATATTTCATATTTCTGGCCTTCAGTTATCTCTTATATGACTTGAAACTATATATATATTTAACTGTCATTTTGTTATTTTTAAAAATTTTTCTCTTTCATAGACGCCATAGTTTTGAGGTTTGTTTAGAGACCAAGTTACTGCCCTTGTAACCTTATTCATGTGAGTTGCTGTAAAATCTTGAATATGTAAGAATTAAACATTAAGGGGTTGCACCAGAATTTTAGAAATCCCAAAGAGGGGCATGGCCCTAAATCGCTTAGGAATCACTGATTTAGCCCAAATTAGTTCCCGAGGAAAATGAACCGTTTATTTAATCTTTTTTTTTTTACTCTTACGTTTCTTAGATTGCAGTCTTATTTGTTCTAGCCTTTCATATGAGGCTTTCAGATACTTTTGTCAATTAGAGGATCAGGATCTTGCTTCAACTTGGTCCATAACTTGGCTTTATGTCTTTATGTTGTTTATCTATTTCCCGGGGGATATTTCCATTTCACTGTTATATTAAACACACAAATGTAACTTGCAAAGATACTGAAGGAAAAAATCGACTTATATAATACCAAGAATAATCAATGAATTATAGATACCATTGATCATCTAAAAATAATGATTTTCAAAGCGTAGCTAAGATGTAGCACAAAGCCGAAACAGGCGGGCACCGAGTGGGGATCGAACTCACTACTCAGTAATAATTGATTTAGCGAGAAAAGCTTGCTAAACATTACACCACCTCGAGGTGCCCATAAGCCTCTAAAAGAATAAAGAGAACGGAATAATGAAACGTCTCATTGACGTCTATTCTAGTTGAGACTTCTTTATCTCCGTATTATTGAATCTCAATAGATTGCTTCAAGATTTTCTTCCATAGCATCTCACTATTAAGACTTTCTAAAAATTGGCGTCACTTTTGACGGAAGGGGTGCATTAGTCTCATTATATTTACAGTCGGACTAATGTACTCATTTTTGTTGTCAAGCGGCCTTTTTCAGCTGTCAATGGCGTACAGTTTTTAACACAAATATGAGCTCAGCCTGATGACTGTGCTACAGGATAATCTGAGTGGCTGATTTTAGTATTGATAATATTGTTGTATGATAATAAAGTTCTGTCGATATTGGCACTGAAGCCTCAGCTTATTTCGTATCTTAAGATTTTTTGTTTACTTTAAGCTTTATCTTTTATTCTTTGTGTATATATATATATATATATATATATATATATATATATATATATATATGTGTGCGTGTGTCTGTGTGTGTATATATATATATATATGTCTGTGTGTGTATATATATATATATATATATATATAGGTTTCATTATATATATATATATATAATGGTCCCTCCCGTCGATTTCAAATTATGAGGATCTGAAAACTTAACCAATTGTTTCAGTTATGAAAATTGTGCGATAATCTTAAGGGGCACTTAATATTCGCTAATGATTTGCAAATGAGGGCGCATATTGAGCAAGAGTGAGGATTGTGGGATGAGGCCACTGTTATAATGGTTGACCTTTTACATCTTTCTCTACCTTCTTGAAGAAGATTCAGACAAGCAGATTGAAAACCACTGAATTGACTAAAACATTGATCTCCACTCTACCCACTCCAAGTCTAAGCGCTCGAAGGTGTCATGGGGTATATTGACAGCTGAGAAGTTCCTCTTCAGCTCATCCATGGGCGTTCTACATTCTTGTATCCTTGATCTAACTAGCGTTACATTAGGATCTTGGGTATCCTGCCATCAGGCATTCTCAAGACATGACCAGTCGACCATATATATATATATATATATATATATATATATATATATATAAAGAACAGTAAGATATATAATTCGGTGTTCTTATTCTTATTTTTATTTTTACAAAACAGTGCTCAATGTAAATTTACAGAGCATTAAAATAATAAAAATGAACACGCTACCACCGCTTGGCTTAATGATTTGATCTCTCTCTATCCTTGGAAACAGTTGAATTATGAATTTTCTGTGCCTTTAAAACTCAGTAAATTTATTAAAAAATAAGTTACTCCAAAATTCGCTTGAGGATGAAATAGAACTAATGTTTTTTTGATTTAATTACAAAATAAATTTGAAGCTTTTAGCTTCCACTTTTGAAACATGGTTATTACTATGTAGCGAAAAAAATATTTTGAAATAGTTCATTTTTAATATATATATATATATATATATATATATATATATATATATATATATCCGACAAACCGATCGACACTAGCATATGAGATTTGATTATAGTGGTGAAGTCTTTGTGCAGGAACATCCACACTTTCTGAAGGGCCGAATAGAGACCTGTTGCTGTACATGACACAAGGTCCCCAAACTCCTAGACCAGTTGACATCCAGGGCTATAGAACACAATCTGTCCTGCTATTTTCCCATAGCTGGATGGAGAAGAAGAGTATTCACACCTTTCCGAAGTGTATTAGCATGTAAGTGAATATAATGGATTCGACTGGAATTCGAAATCGTCTCTCTGATTCCTCAATCCAAGCCGCTACCCATTACTTAAACGTGCCATGAGCTCAGACGATCCTTAAGAAAGCATTTGATTATAATTTATTTGATGTATATAAAAAAAATATATTCATCTCTTCAGAGCGAAGTTTTCTTAATGAATGGAATCAATTTATCCAAAAGAAAAATGAAAATGAAAACGTTTCCCCACAAATCAATTTTTTAAAAACGTTATATTGAATTGTTTATTGTTCTACTTCTTTTAATATTAATACCTTTTCCTTTTCTTTTTTCCTCCCCCTTTTCCTTGAGTCTGGATAAATTGACTCCATTTATAAGGAAAACTTCGGTCTGAAGTGATGAATATATTATTGTATATTCATGAAATAAATTAGAACCGAATGGATTTTTAAGGATCGTCTTGACTCATCATTAATATGTTGTTCTGTTCTTAAATTCTTTGTAATTACCCCTACATGATAAATCTATCTATCTATCTATCTATCTATCTATATATATATATATATATATATATATATATATATTAAGTGGTCAACACTCACACACATATATATATATATAAAATATATATAAATTTATACACATATATACATACATTTACATATATATATATATATATATATATATAAAAAATCCAGAGGATAAGATTCAGGTAGAAGTCAATGTCCAGGACAGAGTAAGAAAATATTAAAAGGCTTAAACAATAATAAACCATGGCCCTAATTTATTACATTGGAATCGTAATTACAATCCAATTGTTCAGACCTACAAATTTGTAGGTCTGATGAATTGGGTCGTATTTACCATTCCAATGTAATAAATTACTATATAAAATATTAATGTTTAAAATTTTTATATATATATATATATATATATATATATATATATATATATATATATATATATATATATATATTACAATAAGCTTCACGTCTACAAACCTCGGCGGCCACTCGAGGTAGTGTGTTACGTTAATTGTTAGTTTATATGGATAGATTGGCAAGATAACGGTTGACGCTAGACTTGAACAGTTTAAGTTTATAGTGTTTGAGCGAACTTTCCCTAGGGCTCTGTTCCATAGTGCAGTTGTTCGCGGGAAGAATAAGGCTTTTGATTGAAGCTTATTTCTCACCTATGGAATACGTTATGTGGGTAGTTTTCTATGTAAATGCCATGATGGGTCCTAGCCGTGAATATCAAACCTGGCGGAACGAGCACTTTCCAACACCGAGAGACTCGCCACATCCCACTTGTGAGAGCGTGACTGTAGCGTGTAAAATGATTCTTCTCCAACAAGACGCTTGGAGACGCTTTTGAAGAAGACTGGAAAGTGAAGTCTGTGCAGTTCCTTCCCAAATATGGCAATGGTATTCCATTTTCTACCTGATCTGGCTCTTATAAATGCAGAGGATAGCATTGGGGGTCAGGTACTTACGGGAGCTGATCATTTTGCCTGCATCTTTAACGCGATATTATATGTAGATGTTTTTTTTTAAGGTTTCCCTACTCATCCGAATGGGTAGGTAGTTGATGGTAATAGTAACATGCCTGCTCTCGCCTATCAACTCCTCACCTATCTAAACCTCCCAACTATCAATAAGGACGTTGCCTTCGTTGCCGCGCTAGAGTCGCGTCCGACTCCCGCCAGGGACAGATCGTAACTCTTCCTCGATCCCATGCTTGAGTGTTAATATAAACCAGCACTCGGATATACACAGTTTCCGGTTTAGTTGCCACTTGATCACCAAAATCTCCAATCAACTCCTTTATTTCGCATTTTTCGTTCCAAGTGGATGGCACTTAGAATCTCGAATTTTGAACGATGATATCTGATAGTCCATCCAAAATAAACACTTGAGGTTGTGATAAAACAATCCCTTCCGTTTCTACGCTGGCGTCCATAGTATCACGACATATCAAGTTGTATTTTTCTCGTTATATTCTTTTAAATTATGTTGTGTAATCGATGAAACTTAGGTGTAATTTTTTCTTCTGCAAAATCAATATCTTTTTAAAAAAAAACACAAATACAAAAAAGTACAAGTAATCCTTCTTGGGCTGTTGAACACCTTTCGGGGTAAAAGCACGGATATGTTTTAAATGATGATAGTCAGCTGGGAAGAAGCCAAGCGTTTAAATCTTAGTAAATAACACAGACAGGATTATAATCATTATCACTATCATCATGTACGTAAATTATGTCTCACAAAACCGTTGTGTCTATTAAGTTTACACGGCCTCAAACCTTTGTATTTTATTAGCAAGGAGGAAGTATCTCTCAGGCATCTTCTTACCCATTACTGTCAGATTTCAGAGCGAATGCTTTACTGAGCACTGCAATCTTCAATTCTTGGATTAGCGGATATATATCCAGCCTAATATTCACAATAGTTTGGTCTCAGAAAGGACCTCCAATCGGTTGTTGATTGAGGCACGAAATGGCTGGTTAACTTTAATGCCTCAAAACAAAATTGTTCTCTATTACCATCCACAGAGAACCCTTCCCGCTACGCATTAGAATGTCTGATACCCAGCTCGACAAGAGTACCTCTTTGCGAGTGCGAGGTATCATACTCTCCTGAGTTGGAACAATTACATTGAATCAATAGCTTTATATACCCCAAGAAAAATTGGTTCTCTCTGTCGCGCCAAAAAGTTTTTTCTCGTCCGAGTCAATCCTTCAAATCTATAAATCAACCATTTGCCCTCGCATGAAATAGTGCTGCCATATATGGTATCGTTCCCCGCTGTTCATCTTAAGATCCTCGACAAAATCCAGAGACTGATAGGCAATGTGATTGGCCCAAATCAGGCATCACTTTCACAGTCGTTCTCTCACAGACGTGCCGTCGTCTCCTTCTGTCTTTTCTACAAATACTTTCATGATAACTGCTCCGACGAGCTACTTTCGCTGCTTCCCAAACTGCATGAATTTAAACGTGCTACTAGGTTGGCACATCAGTCCCACAGTTTCACTTTCGAAACTATTAAATATTACCGTCTCTTCTACTCCAACAGCTTCAACTTCTCGTCTGTGGAACTTCCTTCCTTTTGCTTGCTTCC
Organism: Acanthosepion pharaonis; assembly: GCA_903632075.3. Taxonomy (NCBI): domain Eukaryota; kingdom Metazoa; phylum Mollusca; class Cephalopoda; order Sepiida; family Sepiidae; genus Acanthosepion; species Acanthosepion pharaonis. Next base: position 62,047 of record CAHIKZ030003387.1, on the reverse strand, counting down.
CTAATAGCTATAATCTCCAACTATTCAAATGTCATGTCAATCTACATCTCCAGATGCCTGGATCTATTCCCTATCCTTCTCTTCATCCTTTCCTCTATCACGCCTCTTTACTCTTCACTCTCTGTAAGCTTTTGCGTGCTAGTGCCTCTCCGCCCTTGCTTGGGGTGAAATGCTTAAAAACATAAAATATATCGTAATAGATTTCGTAATATATCAGAATATGCACTTTTTTTTTTTTAAACCCCAAGCAAGGCGTAAAGCCAATAGGATGCAGGGGTTTGCTGAAGATTTGGAGCGAGAGCAGATAAGAGTGATAGAAGAAAGAATGAGGAGAAGGATAGTGGGTAGATCAAGGTAACTAGAGATGTCGATTGACATTACATTTGAATAGTTGGAGATTATAGCTCTCAGGGAAACAGTAATTGGGAAGGGTGTTCCACAGGCGAGACGTGCGAAGTATGAAGCTATTGGAGTAGAAGAGACGGCTACATTTAAAAGTTTCTACAGTGTAAGGATGAGAGCGGGATGCCAGCCTCGTAGGGCGCTTGAATTCATGGAGTCTGGGAACCAGTGAAAGCAGCTCATCGGAGCAATTACCATGAAAGTATTTGTAAAAAAGACAGAGAGAGGCGACGGCGCGTCTGTGAGAGAGTGACTGCAGACGAGACGCCAGATCAGGGCCAATTATATTACATATCCGTGTCTGGATCTTGTCAAGAACTCCGAGGTAAACAGAAGGTGCTCCAGCCCATATATGGCAGCAATACTCCATGCAAGGGAGAATGGTTGATTTGTATATTTGAAGTATCGATTCAGGGAGAAAAATTTCCTGTCGCGGCACAGAGAGCCAACTTTCCTCGCGGTGTTTTCCGCCTCCTTTTGCGATTACAACAATATCATTCTGTAACCCTCTCCCTCAATATTCCTCAACCATTTTAATTCAGGGGCGCACTCGTAGAATAAGTAAAACTTTAAATTTTAATAATGAGCTTTGAAAATAGGAAAAAAATAGAGAAGTCTCCTAAAATAAGCATATATATTTTAAGACATTACATTGTATATTCAAGTATGTTCAAACATACTTGAATATACAATGTAAATTTTTTGAATGTTCAACCTTATATGTGAAAAAGATAATCTTATTACCATTTCTAAAGTAGATTAGGGGTACGGTTTTCATTTTAAGACATTTAGGAAAAATAATTTTTTTTTTTAGAGTTGCTGATAATGACGAATTTAAATCCCTTGAAGAAAGCCAAAGAGGAAAGGATTATCCACTCCTTATGTTTAAGGAATTTAACATCCTATTTAAAATATCAAATTACAAATACTTGATTCAAACATGGAAGCCACGTACGTGGTGACACTAATTTCATTTAATTTGTGGCGCACCTAGATACCTTTCAGGGCACATTAGTGCCTTAAGTTTACACGTCCTTAAATCAACCTCATACCCTTTGTATTCCATTTGAAAGGAGGAAGTTCCACTCAGACAGCTTCTTACCCATAAACGTCAAACTACCTAGAATATGCTCCAACTTTCAAGTCTCAGTTCGGCCAATACGTATCCTGTGTAATGTACGGGATAGACATCTTAGTGCGAAAGTTTAAATATCTGGGAAGTGTGTTGATAGAGGAAGTGGGGTGCGACGCTGAGATCCGAAAACATCTTGGGGTAGCCAAGGACGCATTCTAAAAATTAGGCTAAGTATTGCGAGACAGCACGATTATAGAGTACTGTGCTGCTACGTGTCATCTGTCCTCCTTTACGACAGCGAATGTTGGACGCTCTCATCTGAGATGAAGAAGAGACTCGAGGCAGTGGAGGTATGGTTCTACAGAAGGATGCTTCGAACATTATGGACCGAGCGTGTGAGCAACCCTGAAATTTTGAACAGGAGGCAAAGAAGAAGGAAGCTTATACTTAACATCATGAAGAGGCAGCTGAAATTTCTGGGACACGTAATGAAAAAGTGAGGCCTGGTGGAATAGAGAGAAAGAGAAACAAAAGAAAGCAACGTATTACATACCTGGCGAGCTTAAGCAAATGGATGAGAAACGTGATCTGGAGGAGGTGGCAGGTGGATGAAAATTATTGAAAGCTACAAGGAATAGGGGAAAATGGAGAGCCATGATCTCCTACGTCCTGAAGGGATACGGCACATAAAAAATAGATGTTTGTAATATATCAGATTATACCCTTCATCCGCCTCCCTTTGGCATTATAACAATCTCATTTAGTAAACTTCTACCTTGAGTGGCTTTCAGGCCTTTTATTTGTTTATCAATAGTAAAAATAATAAAGTTTTAAGTATTATATTTCTTGAATGAAACTCCGTATTTTTTCAACAATTTTAAGCTATTTTTTTCTGAAATATTCTTTATAGATTTGAATCTATAAACTTTTCCCAAAACGAGGTTTAATAAAAAAAAAAAAATATATATATATATATATATATATATATATATATATATATATATATATATTAAAATCTCATAAATTTTTCTCTTTTTTTATTTTGGGATTCAAGATGATATGTTGGAAGAGCCAAAAATAACTAGGCGATTATTGACTGGTCTGTCTCGATTTCAAAGCTCAAAATTCTTGAGCAGATGATAGTCATTTGGGGTTGGCTCACTTGTGTACGGAAGACAATAAAATAAAAAAAATGATTCATAATGTTTGGGTTCTTGAAAGTTACGAAACGGAATTGATCCATAGATGGGAAAAAGAGATATTTCGCTGACAGGCCCCACGGGAATGGACGAAGAAGGAAATATAGAACATCTGATTAAAAATATAATTATATTTCAATCCATAATACGCTGACTATTCATAATCGGACGATTTGTGAAAGAAGAATTCATACATCATTGAGAAATTATTTGGCTGTCAGTACGCAGAGGCGACATCTTTTTGATTTTATATACGTTTTTGAAAAGAATTATTTAACCAATCATATAACAGTGAAATTCTAATGAAAATGTCAAAAAAAGATATATATATATATATATATATATATATATATATATATATATATATATATATCTGAAATAAATTTTATACAAAAAATTAATTAGCAATATTAATGGGACTAATGGGGAAATCAATTTACTATCAAGACTTAATGATACGTTTTGTTACTTTTTTTTAAAAAAAAAGAAGTATTAACCAATTATATAGCAGTGAAATCGTAATGAAAATGTCAAAAAGAAAAAAAATATATATACACACACACACACATATATATATATATATATATATATATATATATATATATGTATATATATATGTTAATCAAATGTAATTTATACAAATTATTAGCAATGTTAATGGGATTAACAGCGAAATCAAGATTTAATGAGACATTAAGTTACTATCAATTCCTTGAATAATATGTTCGTTATATCTGAGTTGATGTATATTGTAAGATGGAATTGTCAAATATCAAGTAATTGATAGTAAGTTAATGTCTCATTAAGTCTTGTTAGCAAAGCGATTCCGCCATTAATGTCATTAACACTGTTAATTAATTCTTTGTATAAATTACTTCTTTATAATATAATATAACAGCTGCATGCTAAAACGTGTATATATATATATATATATATATATATATATATATATATATATATATATATATATGATTCATATAATTTTAATTACCTTCATTTATCACTTTTTAAATGTCATTTTCACTCTAATCAGTGCAATATAGCCACTAAGACGCAAGGAGTTACTGGGTGTTAGAGAATATGAATAAAATAAACACAATAAAAGAACAGAAATTAAGACGACAGATGATAATGCTTGACCTTTTATTTAGATTTCTGACGATCAATTTGACTGGGAAGCAAGAAGACGGAACAAAGTTACACATGAGAAAAGTGCCACGGACAAAACTCTTAAAACTTCCGGGTATATCTACTCATTTTAACGGTAAACTGATAAGAACTTTCCGCCAATCTAGTACTGAGCTTCATTTCATAAAGTCTAGATACCATAGCGGAAAGTTCATCAGATTAATTACCAAGAAAGTATGTGTAGAAAAGACAGAGGTAAGCTACATTACGGCGGTAGGAAGGTGACTAAAGCCGAGATGTCAGTTCAGGAGAATAACATTGCAGATTCTTCTTTTAATTTTATCAAGAATCTCTAAATATATTGTAGAAGCACCAGACCATAAGTGTCAGTATCATTCAAAGTAAGAATGAATAGTAGATGGCTAAATATGTAAGATATATTCTGGCAAGAAATATTCTCTAGAATAAGATAGAGAACTAATTTTCTTGGCAGTCGACCTCTTGAATTAAAATATACTTTCCTCATCATGTCACCGTTAGCCCCCGAAAACGCAATGTGCCTCTGAAAGTTAGCATAACATGTCTACACGGAAAAAAAACTGCTTACTTTTAATAATCTTAGATAAACGTTGTTGCTTTTCTATCAGAATGGTTGATGCTATCCTCCAAGATATTGACTCAGAACGCGTTCGTCAGCTAACGTTTCTCGCTGACATAAAGTGGAAAGATTTTATTAAGACAGTTTGCCGTCTCTCCTCATGGCTGATGCTAACCACCACGAGATTGACTCATTCCATATTGGCGAGTCAACGTTTCCCGCTGACACGAAGAGAAAGTTATATTGAGTTGTTTTGCCTTCGTTTGGCAGAGATGACTTTAACCAAAAGGAGATTGACTCATTGCACATTCGCCAAGCAACGTTTCTCGTTGACATGAAATGGAAAAATTATATTGAATCATGTTTACCTTCTATCAATATGGCTGATGCTAACCACTTAATAAACCCTTTGCGTCTTAATGTCTTTATTGCCTTGCTTGGGATGAAATGATTGAGAAAACACAAAAATATAGAACTATATGCAGGTAACATTATCTCTGACTTGTAATAATGTAATGCGTTAACGTTAGCACTAATATCCTTATCTCTGATGTTCTTATCCCAACGTTGTGTTCTCCGATTTCCTTCAGATGTTTTTCAATCCGTTTAACTTACAGACGATTTAAAACTGAACACTTTATTTAATATCCAGGGTTTTCTCGTCTGGTTCTTATTTCTAATTACTCGAACCGTTTCAAACTGTTCTAGCTCTGTAGTACCCGTCATAGATATTGCATTCTAATTATTATGGAATGTTGTTAAAATAATTTGAAACGGCCTTCTATAAAAAGGCCGAAGAGCACAACGGCTGAAATATTGTGATAGCAACAACTTAAATATTAAACCCGGTTGCTGCTCTTGAAAAGGCTTTCTTATCAGTTGCTAAAGAGGGCAGAAAATGGCTTGTAAATTTTAATGCCTCCAAAAGAAAACTGCTCTCATTAAACCACCATAGAGAAACTTAGTCATTTCCGCCTTAGCCATGTTGAGCAATACACTAAGCCTTCTTGTCTAAATGTTTTCTCGTCCTGGGTATGAAGATAAACTACATACGCGTCCTGGTTAACACGTTAAACTACGTCCAACAGCAAGGTTTCTGATCAGCAGGTTTTGAGGAGCGTGGAACCACCTTTTAATTGCTGGTGTCCCCAGGTCTACCCTGACCTGGGGTGGTAGCACCCCTTAGGGTTCCAGTTATGGGCAAATAGTTAACACCAAAACCTGTGTAAAAATAGCTTTTAATACTAGAAATACTTTGTAATAAAAAAAAATTACCAGAAATATTTTTGAAGGAAAAATTATTATCAGCACTACGTAAAAAAAAAAAAAAATACTAGAAATACAAACAGTTATATATTCTTTGTAAAAAAAATATGACCAGCTATAGATGTCTTCAAGGAAAAATATTCTCAGTAATAGAGTTTTTGAAGAAAAATATATTACCAGCAATAACGATTTTGTCGGCATTAAATAACCCATTGAGGTTGATATGCCGTAAAACAAACCAAACCAAACGTTTTCAACTGACTTGAAATGAGGAGACTACATCGAATCAATACTACATCTACCGAAAGGGAAGTTGGATCTCTGTGTCGTGACAGAAAGTTTTTTCTCATCTGAATCCATTCTGCACGTTTACAAATCCGTATTTGTGTGTGCATTGAATACTGTTTCCATATATGTTTTGGTTTTACTGCTATTCACGTGAAGGTTCTTGACAAACAAGAACAAACAAACGGGGGTCTGTAATGTAATCAATCCTGCTTTAGCATCTCGACGTCAGTAACTTTCTCACTGATGTGTTGTGGCTTCTTTATTTCTTTTCCTACTATTTTCATGACAACTGATCTGACGAGTTTTTTTTTTTCCCTGGTATCCCAACTACATGAACTTAAACATGCTACTAGATTGTCACTGAGGTCCCACCCTCTTACTGTTGTAATTGCTAAATGTAAATGCCACTTCAACTCCAACAGTTTCTTTCCACACACTTCCCAACAGTGGAACTCCCTTCCAAATACTTGCCTCAATCTTTTCTGCAAATGTTTTCATGAGCAACTCCTCTGACGAGCTTTTTCCCTGGTGCTCCGACAGCATGAATTTAAGCGTGCTACTCAACTGGCATTTCCTTCCTACCCTTTTACTGTTGAAATGGTTAAATGTCACCGCCACTTTTATTCCAAAAGTTTCTGAAGGCAAGAGTGTCAGATGAAATAAACAATGCAGAACATACGGTTAGTGGAATAGGGTTATTGAGAAATAACAGAAAAAACAAAATTTATTAAGAGATACAAAGGAGAAGAAATTTTGGAGAGCCATGGACGCCTTCACCCGGAAGAGTTCTTTAAGACATGTCACTGCTTCGTCAAATGTTAATTCGTTCGTCTTTTTTGGCAAGATATAATCCACGAACTTAGTATATTCTTCAGTTCCTAATTTTCTAAGCAATAGACGTAGCTTTTTTGCTTCTGTCCAATTTTGACAGTCTATGTTAAAGATGTCTTCATGTCTTCTGAAGTAATCTCCAAAATTTTTGTACTCATCTAGAGAATATTTAAAAATCTCTCTGGTATTCCACACTGCGTCTTGCGAAAATGTTGCTTCTTTTTCAATATCTAACTGCTTGTTGCTTGCTACTTTCAATACGAGTTCCTGGAGCTCTGTTTGTCTATCTTGATTTTACTTTTGCGTTTGTAATAATTGCTTTTGCCATTTTTCTTGTAGCTGTAACTGTTGATCATTTTGGTATTTTTGCATTTGTAATTGTTGCTCATTTTGGTGTTTTATCAGTTCTACCAAAACATTTTTAAAATCTTCCATTATAACTCAATTTTATGTATTTTTACTCCTCGAAATTGTTTGTCACTAATTTGTTGTTGGACGACGAGGGAAGGATTTTCTATTTCTTCTTTTCGTGTGAGTTCGAATCGCTCGAAGCCAATTTGCTTGTTGGACGACGAGGGAAGATTTTTCTTTTGTTGATTTTTTCTTTTCCGCTTGGGTTTGAATCTTCGTCGCCAAATTGTTTGTTGTACGACGAGGGAATATTTTTCGTTTGTTGATTTTTTGTTTTCGGCGTGTGTTCGAATCTTCGTCGCCAAGTTGTTGTGGATTCCGAGATGAATTCGGTCTCCAAGGAATGACAAACGCAATAATTAAAAATAAGAAATAAAATATATTTACACAATCATACAAAGAGTAATACCGTTAGTAAATCCAGGGACGCGGTTAGTAGCAAATACAGATAGATATATACAGTCTCGTAGTAGGACTTCCTTAGAGTCTACGTGCTTATAACTGACTTCTACAAGAGGTTACCTCACTCTATCTCCGTTCGTATATTCTCTCTCACTAACTGTCTAACTCTGGGTATTTAACGGCAGCACTCCAAGTAACACTGGTAGAGTCCACTAATATGAAAAGGGGAGGACCCCATAACATAGACAATGTAATAAGAGAAAGCGCAAAGAAAGAACTGTCACTTGCAAAAGGAAGATAGTTCACAATATTTATAATTGTCTGTGTCTCTTAATATTTTTTGTATTTTAGTCAGATGAGTTCATCACCCTAATTTCGTTTTAAACTCTTCTCTCTTGACATACTAAATCAAGTGAATTAAATGCCCATTGACCAAAGAAAAGACAATGTTCTTCTCTCTTTGCTACCGTTTTTCCTTTAATATTTCTTGGGTACTTTAATGTAGTCGGCATCTTCACCGGGTCTAATCTAATAAGCGTCATAGCGTGATGGTTAAAAATTCTAATCAAAAATCACATTCTAGATCACGAGTTTTTCTTTAAGTAAATACAAAATTGAGCGTATAAACCCTGTAGATATCAGTGAGGACTGCACTTTTATTTTACCTAATAAAATATTGATAACGTGAGGCCAAGAATGCGCTCTGTTTTGTTCTCGTTGAATCTCGTGTTAGCCATGTTGGCTTCAGAGGCATCTGTTACATTTTCCGTCATCTGTTATATCATTTCTCAGACAGTCAAATATTTATACTAGGTTGATACTGATACCTTTAATTGTAGCTAATATATTCGGCCATATCTCTCTCTCACTCTTTCTCATTTGCTACCGAACATATATTATGTTTCTCTACCTTTGTCCATTCGTCCTTTCTACGTGCTTTTAATAATTATTATTTTTCACTGTTACTTCTGTTTTCTCTCAATCTTCCATCCGCCAATGACATATCCTTGTAAAACTCCTCGTTCTCTCATTTTATTCTAATTAGTTCTTCCCAAGCGAAGTGATAAAAAACCGTTAACACGCTAGGAATTACTTAAAGTTAGAGAAACAAAAACAGAACAACTATTTAACAGAATTCTAGGCGACGATTTATGTTGAATTAATTTTTTTAAGAAAGTAACTGATTGTAAAAAAAGAATTCGGAAGAATATTCCACTAATAACAAGTCTGGTAGAACAAAATCTTAGAACAAAACAATTGCATCTGGAAATTTCAACACTAGAATAATGAGACCAAGCTGTTAAACTCAGTAGGGTAAAGAGGGGCACAAAGTTACACCTTTTTGACAAGTTACCCTACAAAACCATATAATTACAGACAGAAACGGTTATTTAAGCTGTACATAAAACATTAATGTTAAGTAAACATTATGATGAGGAGCAATTCTGGATGATATTTCAATTCAAAGATTTAACGTGAAAAAATTGAAATTGTAAAATGTTACTTTTTGCACCACGAGTGGGGTAACAATTAAAAGACAGTGGGGCAAAAAGTAACAAACAGTGGCACACAATGTAACACAAAGAAGTAAATTTTAACAACAAAAAGTGGAACAATTAAAGCACACTGACACAGTGTAACCCGGATACAAGAGACCCGGATATAAGAGAAACCCGGATATAAGAGAGATTTTCTCTGGTCCCAAATTAGAGCCCATACTTACCTAAACAAAATAGACCAAACCCGGATATAAGAGAAACCCGGATATAAGAGACTTAGTCACCGGTCCCGACAACTCTCTTATATTCGGGTTACGCTGTATTTGAATTATGCTTCAAATCCAACTTTATTTCAATTTAAATTAAATGATAATTTCAAAACAGTATAAAAATTTATAAAACAGTGTTACTATAATAATACTACACCAAATAAGTTAAATTCTACTTACAAGTGTCATTTCTGGATATTCTACTCTCCTAGTGTGTTTTTCGTTGATATTCAAGTTATGAAGAGAGAAAAAGACAGTAAGAGAAAATAACACAAACGACCACTACGGTGTGAAAAAATAATTTTACCCCTAAATCAGAGTGTTACTTTTTTATACCGTGTTGCTTTTTTATCCTTCTTTCTTTCAATCTGCCTTGTCCTTTCAGGGCGTAGGATCATGGCTCTCCAACCTCTCTTTATCCCATGCAGCTCTCAACAAGTTACTTCCCTCTGTCACCAACCCTAGTCACGTTCTGTCAACCAGTTGCTTAAGGTCGCTAGGTATATGCCATGCGTTGCTTTCCCTAGTCTCTCTTTCCATATACTGGACCTGTGAGTATCAGATTCTCCAAACACTCTTTTTTCATTACGTGTGGCAGAAATTTCAGCTGCTTCTTCTTCATGTTAAGTATAAGCTTCCTCCATGTTTCCATCTCTATCTATAAAAGGCAGGATGTGTGTGTGTGTGTAACGAATGCACGGCCTCAATTTTCGACGGATTTGCACCAAAATTTACATGCACATGCTCCCAGTTATTAGGAAGGCCACGAATAGGCAGGAAGATTCTATTGGCCAGCGTGAGAGCCAACAGTTGACTGACACGAATGTTAACTAGCATGCTAGCATGCAAAACAAATCGATAGCTGCATTCGTCACAAGTGTGAAAAATTTAAATCTGCATGGCACTTAACTCCAATTGGCCCATTCGCTTGCTTAAACTCAACGTTGATTCTGATTCCGCAGAACTGGTTTGGATGTGAAAAAGTATTTGTTGTTAACATTCTTTTTCATTCGGTTTTCAGTTACGAGTCCTTTTTAAAGCTGATCGTTTTGTGTTCATTTTGTTTAGATCGTTTTTTCGTAACGGATTTAATGTTTAGTATAGAGGTTAGAAAAAATTCGCAGTGTGAGATAGGCAAGAAGTAAGGCATGTAGCAACATCCGCACGGCAAAGGGCACTCCTTTAAAGGCAAGGAAGGGCAAAAATATTTTAAGTGAAGTGATAGCGATTGCCATATGAATCGTACGATTTTTGGATCAAGTACGGCCAAAGCCGGGCCATGCTGCTAGTCGTTTCTAAAACCTCACCGTTGCTCACACGCTCGGTTCATGATATCGTTCAATTTAACCATACCTCAGTTGCTTCGACTTTCTTGTTCATCTTTTAGGAGACCGTCCAACATTCGCTGCCGTAACGGGGAACAACTGTCGCATAACAGATCAGTACTCTTTTCTTTGTTACCAAATAAATCCTACTGTCTCGCTATACTCTGCCTAGCTTTTGGAATGCGTCTTTGGCCATACCGCTACGTCTTCGGATCTCAGCGTCGCACTTACCGTCCTCTGTAAAAACACTTCCCAGGTATTTAAACTTCCACGTCTGCTTGATTCTACTGTTCCCAACCTGTAAATCACATTTCGGGCTCGTTTTTACTGATCACCCCCACATTCTGTCTTCTTGTAGATTATCCTTAGTCCCTTCTTCTCGCTCTCCTTCGCTACCTTCTGTAGGAGATTTTGTAACTTATTATCCGTGTTTGCTATCAGTACTGTGTTATCTGCGTATCTTATGTTGTTAAATGTGAAAAGAACCTGTATAGAAACAACCAATAAACAGGAGCCTAACTGGTCCACATTCCTAGATTAGATATAAATATCCCCGCAAACAAGGTATATTTTATTATTTTCCATAGTTTTGCGAACGGTCATGAACATTCAAATAATTTTTCAGACAAAATAACATTTTCCGGATATAAATCAGATAAGGTAAACAAAGAATATCCCTTTAGTTTTATAATTATGAACAAAAATCGTTAATTTTTGTCAAGACTCATAACACTAACCTTTATGATGAAGCTAATCTTGAACATAAAACTAAATTATATATATATATATATATATATATATATATATATATATATATATATATAGTTTTTTAATCCTCAAGTTTGCTTTCGCTGTTCTTTAAACCTTTGAACCCTGACCACAGGTTTACCGGTAGTAGAGAAAAATGACATAATTCCCAGCCACCGGTTGAACAGTGGCAGAGAAAAATAATGTAATGACCAGCCACCGGTTGAACGGTGTCTAAACACTTGTAAGCATGTTTATATCTACCGTGAAATATTACATACCAATTATTTGCGAATTTTGACTCAGGAGCTCAGGCAGAAGTGTTAAAATTGTTCAGGAACGCAGGGGTAAAAATGTAGCAGTAGCAGCCTCATAAGTCAGCATCATTTGCTATCTACCTTTACTTACATTATAAAGTCAGTTTATGAACCAGTAACAAACTTTTACCAAAACAATATTTACTATACAGGTAGGTGTTGGAAATATTTTCCATTGGAAAGTAGGTGATGACGCAAAAACATGGGTTGGGAAACGATAAATTAAGAGTAAGTCTTTAAAAAGGAAAGCACCACAAGATGCGCATTTATACTTGCGTCAAAGCATCCATAAATATTTGGGTGAAAAACTCCGAGTGTCCGCTAAGTCAATTATATGCCATGTTTCGATACTTGACTGACGAGGCATATTTTTTCCAGCAGTAGGTTGTCATTTCTTTCTGCGGTAGACTAGTTCTCATCCAAGGCTATGACCTGTTATTTATTCATAGCTGGCGAAGGAAGAAGAGGAGTCATACCTTTCCCAAGGGAATTAGCATGTAAGTGACTGTAATTGAATTCGAACTCTGCCTCTTATTCCTTAATTCAAGCCGCTATCCATTACTCTACCGTGGCCCTTTCGCTAAAAAGAAGTCATATTCATCTCCATGACAACGCAAGCTTGTCTACAGGTAGAATAACGCTGGAAAAAACATTGGAACTCGCTTTTATTCTACCCATCTCTCTCTGCATCAGTCTATCTTGAACCAGTCGATTATTGTAAAAGGCTTTGGTGACGAAAACCAATCGTCTCTAGTGAAATCCAGATTCATGTATTCAATGAACATTTTTGTCATAATATTAGGTTGGTGCAAAAATAATGTCGTTTTGACGTTCAACAACGTCAAAAACGACATTTTGTTATATAAACCTAATAAAATTCATTTAAGGATACTACTACTGCGTGATAAATGGCAACCGGTCATTGCAAATAATGGTGAACATATAATTGATAAAATGTATTTTTTTTTTTACTTTACTTCTAAAAGAATAAAAGAGATAAAGAAAAAAAAATTATATATGATAACTCAAAGTTAAAAATAAAAATATTTTGAAGATTTGGAAATAATTTAAGGAGAGGTAATTTTTTTACTTTCTTCGCCAACAAAAAGGTAACGACAAACGTTTCAAAATACTAACGACTAAACTATTGGTTTTTAAATCTAGTTCACCCCGTTCAAGACAGTAACGCTACTGATGTACAAGATGTTACTCGGTGTGGAAGAGTTAAAAACAGAAATAGTGTTAACGAGCGAGAAAAGAAAGAGATAAATTTAGGCTCAGGAATTTAAGTTACAAGTCGGGCTAGGGATTAAGGATAAACGTAGAGAAAAGACTACGTTTAAACGGAGGTTCAACTGACTGGATTAACAGGAAGGCTATGGAGTATATAAGGGTAAATTTATTGTTTAAGCTCAGAATGGGGTTATGAAATGGTGTTATGTCAATGGTTCTAGGTCTGTAATTTTCGCATTCCACTTTATGGTTAAGGCTAAGCATAGAGGAAAGAACTAACTGTAGGATTAACAGTAAGGTATTTGTAGAGCTAAGGGATAATTTCAAGTTTAGCGTTCGTGGATAATTTTTTGCATAACGGAAAAGGCGCAGAATTTTCATTCTTTTAGGAAAGAAAACGATAATGAAAAATTCATTATACTTTTTTTTCATTTTTAGCTAACCGTACTTTAAATTTTCAGACGCAGAATTTTATCCATTACTTTCAACAAACGGTTTGATTATTACTTTTATTGAAATTACAGTGGAACCTCGGTTCACGAATTTAATTCGTCCCTGTAACTTCGTAACTACAAATATTCGTAAACCGAAACTCTGTTTCCAACAAGAATTAATGTAAAATGGATTAATTCGTTCCTGGTCTCGAGATGCTTGCTTATTTAAACTTTGTGCACATGTCCATACACAAAACTAATTAAAATCATTGAATCCAAGCAAAATAGACCCAATACTAAACAGATAAAATAGAGATGAATATTTTAATTTTATAGTACCCGCACGTAGGAGAGTTGATGGCGTAAGTGGAAGGGGAAGAGAATATATGATTGTCTTTATGGTATAGATCGTTGAAACTGAGTAGGAAGAGACAATATCATTATCAAAGAGACATTATCATAAACAATTGTTTTTACCATAACTTTTCTTTTTTCCTTTACGAGTATCACTGCTAGCTTTCTTTGGAGACATGACTTAAGACTAATGAAGAGTAAAAAAGTTACAGTACAATGAAATTGAAAATGAAAAGCACAGCATAATACACGAATGTATACAACACGGCGGTCGACTAAAAAAGATTCCGTTCGGCTTAACTCGGTTCGGCTCGGATCGGCTCGGTTCGGATCAATTCGGCAATGTTGCTCGAGAACCAAAAATTTGTTCGAGAAGCGAGGCATTTTCATTTCGAGTATTCTGTTCGAAAACCGATTTGTTCGACATGCGAGACGTTCGGGAACCGAGGTTGCTTTAAAATTGAATTCTTTGAAAAATAAACGTAGACAGAAAACAAATAATCAAATCGTGAGTATAACGAATAGAAACTTTAGTATTAATAAATGTCGCAAGTTTTCAACTACTAGTTTGCAAGTTCGCCATCATTTTAAAGTGCTCAATGCATAAGTTGTGTTGTCTTAAAAAAAAATACACGTCAATCGTCACTCAAGAGAATAAACGTTTTATTTTAAATATTCGCTTACGTTACGAAAAATGGAATAATTTAATTTCCTTAAATAAAACAGGTCATATATTTAGCGAATGTAATATTTAAAAAAAAAAAAAAAAATCTGTATCCATTAGTGAAATTTCCCTGAGAGAATTCCGGAGTCTATCCCTTGACACATGTTTATCATTTACATTAATATCGGGCTATTGCCAAAAGTGAGTTCTCTTTAGCCAATCAGATATGGGAGATATTTTAAGACGCGTCCTGTGCTGTTTCTTGGCTAGTCTCGCTGGAATTTGTGTATATAAATATTTGATTCTTTTGAATAAATTGAGGACGTTTGGCTCGCCGAAGAAGAACGGTTTATAGCGTTGGAACTGTACGAGATAATTCCGTGAAATCCCGACGGTAACGAAGATGTCTAGGATAATGTAAATTATAGCTATATTTGATAGGACCCGTAGTCAGAAATACATAACAGAAAAGAAGTGGTTTATACTACTACTGATACTACTACTAATACTACTACTTTCTTGTACACTCACCAAAATTAAGCAAGGTCGAGCTTGGTTAGTACCTAGATAGGTGACAACTTGGGAATTGTTTTTTCAGTGTGACGTCTTCCTTCTGGAAGTAGGCGATGATGGCTCTCCATAATTTCCTGTCTCTTGCAGTCCTAATTATATTCAGTTTTCCGCCATTTCTAAACCCTATTCCGCCATTTATTTAATTCAAACGCGTCAAATGTGCTATGCGTTGTTTTCGTCTGTCCCTAATTCTCTAAATCTGTCCTGCTCTTATCAGATTTTCCAAGGCCTTCTTCCTCATTATGAGCACCAAAAATTTCAACATTCTCTTCCTAATTTTTAATATAAGTTTCCCTTTTGTTTCCATTTCCTCTAAAACATCGTCGTTGCTCACAAGTAAGATCGTGTCCTCAGTATCCTTCTGTAGAACTACATTTCTGTTATTTCAAGTCTCTTCTCCATGTTTGGAGATATTCTCCGGCATTCCCTGTCATACAGCAGAACAGATATCACGCGACAGTTCAGTATTTTTTTTTCCTTTGTTTCTAATGAAAGTTTCAATTTTTCTGTCTCTTAATATTCTGCTTAGATTTGGAATGCATATTTGACTAACCCAATGCATCTTCGGATTTCCGTGCCATACTTTCCGTTCGTTGTTAGAACACAATCCAGATATTTAAAATTTTGCACTTGATTGACTTTGGTATCCCCGATTTGTAATTTGTATTTTGGGCGGTCCCTTTTGCTAACGACCTTTCGTTTAGTCTATTTGCAAATTCATCCAAAGAAAAATGTTCCAAACACGCTGGAAAGTGAAGATTTAGATTTACTGTCACCATATTTTGATTTGAAGGCACGCCAGGGACACATCTGTTTAAGTTGATATGATATTGTTCATTTGTGTTGATCAGGAAGGACCCATAATTTGAAACCATACCAAAAAAAAAAAAAAATAAATAAAGAAGAGCATCTGTAATGTAAGACTTCTGTTTTAATGACGCATTCTTCTTCTATACGTCGTGTTCATACAGGACATTGGCGACTATGGCTCTCCACAACTTCCTATCATTTTATCTTTTTTTCTCTCTTCTAAACCCTGTTCTACCATCCGTTTACCAAAGTTAGTTAGGTAGGTTATGCGTTGTTTTTCCCTTTCCATATTTGTCTTTACTGTGTCCTGTGAGTTTTAAATTTCAAAAGGCCCTCTTTCCTCATTATGTGTCCTTTTACAAGACATCTTTCGCCTTCATATTTCACTCACGCACATTCCGTCCTCTATTAAATCACTTTCAGGATATTTGAAACTAGCAGTAGAGCCCGGCGTTGCCCGGGGATGTAACAGTAAGAGATAGATCAAGTATCGACCATCATTAAATTGAAAAAGATTATTGTTTAAGGTTGACGGTCACGCATGTCTTAATTAGTTTTTGTTTTTTGTTGTTATTTGTTTTTTGTTGTTATTTGTTTTTTTGTTTTTTGTTTTTTTTTTGTTTTTTTGTTTTTTTTTACGAATTGGTCAAACCCAAACTCAAACAAAAGCATTGTTTTCAATCGTTATGAGTCTACCGACTGAATAGAATTTTATTATAAACAATTGTCTTGTAAATGGAATTTTTAAAGCATTCTGAATGTAAAAAATAAAGAAAAAAGTTTGCAAGACAATAAGAAACATTACCTGCCAAAAAAAAGTTTTGTTGAAATCGGTTTAAAATGTAGGGAATCCGATCCCATATATAAACGAACACACACACACACACACACATACACAACCTGGGTTTTATAATAAGCATAACTCGATATGAGTTGTCGCCCTTTCATTCTCGCCACAGCGATGCCTCTTAATCATGTTTGCAAATTGATTTCCAGCAAAGCAATTGTATTTTTTTTCAATTTTTGGCGCTGTCAGAACCACCGCGAGGTAATTTTACGTAGTCCTGTGAAGTTTTGTTGAAATCGGTTGAAAAATGTAGGAAATCCGATCCAATATATAAACGAACAGACACACACACAACCTGGGTGTTTAGTATGATGATGTACTTGGTTGATTTTGGTATTTCCAATTTGTAATTTGAATTTTGGTCTGTCCCTTTTGTTGATAGCCCTACATTCTGGCTACTTGCATTTTATAATGAGTCCCTTTTCCTCGCCTTCTTTCGCTACATTCTGTACGAGCATTTGTCGTCTTCATTCCGTGTCTGCTATCAGCACTGTGTCATCTGCATATCTTATACTGGTAAGCTTGTGGCCCACACTAATGAATACTAGTAGAACTTCTAATACTCTCAGTATTACCTCGCTACCCCAATTGGCTATATATATATATATATAATATATATATATATATATATATATATATATATATATATATATATAATTTATATATACATATATAAATATATATATATATATATATATATATATACGTATGTGTATATATATATATATATATATATATAAAAATTGATAAATATATAATTTATATATATATAATTCATATATACATATTATATAAAGATATATATATATATATATATAATTGATATATATATAATTTATATATACATATATAAATATATATATATATATATACGTATGTGTGTATATATATATATATAATTGATAAATATATAATTTATATATATATAATTCATATATATATATATACATATATATATATAATTGATAAATATATAATTTATATATATATATATATAATTCATATATATATATATATATATATATATATATATATATATATATATATATATATATATATATAGTCATCCATAGACAGATTGTTTCGCTGTATCACAGCTTCTCTGTGTGGCTAGAAATCTGATCGCTTCATACCGGTACCGAAACCCGACCGATTTGCATCAGTCGGATTTCAACCCCCTTCGCTATCAACGCCCGTCAGAGAGAAAAGCGAATTTTTACGTATCTATTTTTCCATAAACACGCCCGCGATAAGAGAAGTCAATCCAATTTTGGAGACCGCAAATAAAATAAAAGGGCCCCCTTATTGATGTAACAGTGTCCGCGGAGCGCAATGTATATTTGAAAATCTTCATGAGTCTATGAAAATCCTTGGACCTTGAAATAGAAATCTAAGAAATGTGGCAGATGGGAACATTAACAATTACATTTGTAGTTGGAGCCCTCGGAATGGTTGGAAAAGATTCCAGTAGACTAATTGAAGGGATCCCTGAAAGCCTATGCCTTAAAGAAATACAAAAAATTTTTCTGACGTGTACAGCCCACACCTTACGAAGGGCTTTATCTATGTAAAATATGTGTGTGTGTGTTTTAATTGGTCAGTGAAAAATGTCATGATGATATATCTAACCTTAGTTCTCTGGGCGGGAAAAAATGTGTACGCATCAGAAATCAAAGGAAATAATAATAATAATAATAATAATAATAATAATAATATAAACAATAATAATAATAATGATAGAGAAAATGAGAAAATATACTCGGCAAATAGCGATCCTTATTTAAATCAAATACTTACCTATCTCTTCTGGATAGAATTTATTTTTTAACCAAAATTTTATAGAATCACAATGGCTCCCTAGAAACTAGCAAACTTAACAGCAATACGTCAGAAATCTTGCATTTATTTATTTGAACTCTTCTTATTCATGACTGCTTTTTTTTTTATAAACAGGTAAACTAACATCAGATTGTTCAAAGATGCTCTTCCTTCTGTTGATAAAAAAAAAAAGCCACAACAGCAGATATGATTTCATCATCACTGCGTTGCCGGTGCCCAGCAATGTGTTTTATTCATGTTGGGGAACAGATGATAATCAAGGTTTTGGAAGAGATGGCATAAAGATAATGTTAATAAAAGTTACAAAGCACGGGAAGTTCTGGAGAGCCATGATTGCCATCGTCCTGAATGGACACGACCGATAGAAGAAAATAGAAGAAGAAGAAGAAGAAGAAGAAGAAGAAGAAGAAGAAGAAGAACAACAACAACACTAACAAGAGAAACAACATTTAAAACACATCTACATTTTCCTGCTACTTAACCCATTAAGAGGGGCAACTAAACCGAAGCCCTAGAAAGTACCAAACCGCTCGGTGTTTAAGCCCTGCCGTAATGGGAAGATTAGAAAGCTTTTGTTATTTTTACCTCTGATATGTTTTTTATTTAAATTCTTCGTTCGTGTTTCCCCACCTTTGAACAACAGGATTCCGTTACGGGTTTTAGCAAAAGGTACAGACCAACGAGCAAATTACAAATTGGATATAACAAAATCAAGCAATTACAACAATTTAAACCTCTAAGAAGTGTTTTGACAGAGGACGGAAAGTCCGAGCATGAAATCCGACGACGTATTTGGATAGCAACGATGCCTTTCAACCCTGAAGAAAATATTAAAAAAAAACATGTCGTAAAAAACAAAGAAAAGAGTGCTGAACTGTCATACAATATCAACCCACTTTTATGGCAGTGATTATTGGACATTCTCATCACATATATTAATGACACTTGAGGCAGTAGAAATGTTTTTTCGACAGAAAGATGCTGAAGATACCCTGGATGGAACATATGTGCAACAGCGAAGTTTTAGAAAAAAGAA
>CAHIKZ030003387.1:32500-37500 GCA_903632075.3 Acanthosepion pharaonis | reverse complement strand
GAGGGTGGTGTAATGGATAACAGCTGAGAATTGGAGATCAGAAAGCTGAATTCCAATTCGGTTATGTTCAGTATCTTTTTATATTTCTGAGATGAGGTATTATGTACACTATTTACATTATTCGGACTATTTTCCTCATCTTTGTCGCCATATTTATTACAACCTTTCAGCTGTTATACGATCCGGCCTTCTTCAAATGGTTGGAATGTCGAACTGAACCCTTTATTTCGCTCACGGGGTAGACTGTTCTAGTTCCACGTGCCATGTTTTAATTGATGTCTATTTTCAGTAATTTCCTGTTAATTCCCCTCTCCAAGTTCTCCACCATTCTTGGGTCGTGTCACTGGATCTAACTAACGCCTTATTACCAGAAGTACATTTAAAAATCATATTAACAGCAATAAAAATGTTGACGGCATTAAATGACCCATTGAGGTTGATATGCCGTAAAACAAAATAAACCAAACCAATCTAAACCAAAGAATACATATTCTATTGGTATGAATCTATCCTAAAAATGTTGTCGACATTAAATAACCCATTGAGGTTGATATGCCTTTAAACAAAATCAACCAAACACATCTAAACCAAAGAATACATATTCTATTCTTACGAATCTATCCTTAAAATGTTGTCGGCATTAAATAACCCATTGAGGTTGATATGCCGTTAAACAAAAGAAACCAAAATAATTTAAACCAAAGAATACATTTTCTATTCATACGAATCTATCCTAAATATTGTCGGCATTAAATAACCAATTGAAGTTGATATGCCGTAAAACAAAATAGACCAAGCCAATTGTTTTTGCTAATATTGATTTTCGGGTGGGTTGACTTTAATCTTAAACTACTCCAGTTGAACGGCAAATATCCCCAGTAATGAAAGACAAAACAAAATATTACTAGCAATAAAAAATTTTGTCGGCATTAAATAACCCAATGAGGTTGATATGCCGTAAATCAAAACAAAACAAACCAAAACCAAACCACACAAGGAAGGACAAAACTGCCGAAATTCAAGAAAAATAACTACGTTCCAATATTAATTAATATTTTCATGACGAAATGTCGAGACCCACAAAACCAATGACCTTTCTATTCTTTTTTTAAATCTTGAAGTCTCAGAGTCTGCATCATTCGCCCGACTTGTTTGCAGTTTCCTTTACCAGAAAACAACAGACTAAATCCAGGTTTTCTTTCACACATCGCTGCAAACGCCATTGTCTGCCTGAAAGCGTTGTTAAGACTGTTTCAGTTGGTGACGCTGTGGTGCAGTGCACTAGGTCGTAGGCGCTGGAGATGGAGGTCGACATTTCAGACGGTGCTGGGTGCCGGAAATGGCCACCAATCCAATATTCACTCAGACTTTCTAATTGACGGCAAGTTCTGAAAGTTCACGGAATCTGAAACGGTGGCATTTCCTTTGCTGATGAGAAAATTTGTTTGCGATGTGCCTCGATGCAGGAAGGAATAGGTTTGATTTTATTTTAATTGAACTGGAACAAAAAACAACCAAAAACGCGAAGAACTTTAATAATGACAGAGAAAAAAAAGAACGCCGCAGGTGAGAAAAGTCAAGAAAAATATATTGAGAAATAAACAAGTGAATTAAAGACATTTAGGGGGAGTATGAGGAAGAGAGTAAAACTGAAAGACAATTGAAAAGAGGAAAACAAAGAAAGGGTGAATGAAAGAAAGGAATAAAGAAAGAACCACAAAGAAAGGAAGAATCAGAAATGCAGTGAAAAAGAAAGAAGGAAATTTTGCCGAAGGAAGAGTGTCAAAAGAAGGACTATAGAACAAAGTAATCTTAAGAAAGAATGATTGAAAAAAGAAGAAATAAGTAATAACCAAAACCAAAGAAAGAAGAAACGATTCAATGAGAAAGAAAAAGAGAGAGAAAGAAAAGAAGAAAGTGAGAAGGAAAGAAAGAAAAAAATAAAGCGAAGGAAAAGGAAAGTTTAAAAATGCGGGACAATACGAGAAAGTCAAAAAAAAAGAAGAAAAAAATGAATGAAAAATTGAATGAAAGGATGGGACAAAGAAATGACCGAATAAGAAATAAAATCAGTCAGTTAGAAAAGAAAGAAAGAAAGAAAGAAAGAAAGAAAAGATAGAACGAAATACATATAAATTTAGAGAGAAAATGAGAGACAAAATTAAAAAGTAAAAGAAGGAATGAACGAAAGAAAAGAAGATGGATAGAATCAAAAAGAAAGAAAAATGAACGTGATAGTGAGAAAGAAAGAAAGAAATCAAGAAAGAAGAATGAAAGAAAGAAAGAAAAAAGAAAGAACGAGAGAAGAAAACGATATAAAAAAAGAATGAAAGGAGAGATATTAACTAAAAAATGAGAGTTACACGGAAGAAAATAAAGAAAGAAAAAAGAAAATTTATAGAAGAAAAAGAAAGAAAGAAAAAATAACGATACAGAAGAGAAGAAATGAAGGAGAGATATTAATTAACTAAAAGATGAGAGTTAGACGGAAGAAAAGAAAAGAAAAGAAAGCAAAAAAGAAAGAAAGAAGAAAACTATATAGAAGAGAAGAAAAATAAAGAAAGAAAGAAAGAAGGAAAGAAAGAAAGGAATAAATAAATAAAGAAGAAAGCTATATAAAAGAGAAGAATGAAAGGAGAGATTTTAAGTTAGGAAAGAAATGAGAGCTAAACGAAACAAGAAAGAAAGAAAGAAAGAAAGGAAGAAAGAAAGAAAGAAAGAAAGAAGTAAGCTATATAGAAGAGAAGAATGAAAAAGTGATATTAAGTAAGAAAAGAAATGAGAACTAGACGAAACAAGAAAGAAAGAAAGAAAGAAAGAAAGAAAGAAAGAAAGAAAGAAAGAAAGAAAGAAAGAAAGAAGAAAGCTATATAAAAGAGGAGAATGAAAGAAGAGATTTTAAGTAAGGAAAAAAATGAGAGCTAAACGAAACTAAAGAAAGAAAGAAAGGAAGAAAGAAGGAAAGAAAGAAAGAAAAAAGAAAGAAAGAAAAAAGATTTAGCTGACGAAAAAGAAGAGAATAAAAATGAGAAACAATTAGGACGACATTGGTAGATTGAATTGAGAAGCAGAAGAAAGCTTTCGAAAGTATTTGAAAATTAATAATGGATAATGATTGATAACAATAAGACCGTGAAAAATAGATCAATGGGCCTATTGTGTGATTGATTATTTGATTGCTTGGATGATAACTTTAAGAAATTGAACATTGATTGATCGAATTGTCTTGCACGTCGATAACACTACTGATGTCTTCCAACAGACTTATTTCTGATACTATTTAAAGCCGATACAATCTACAGCTTCATCAGATATATAAAACAAATATTGAGAAAGGTTGAAATGTCGTTTTTACTAACAAAATAGTCAAACGGACGGTAGGCTAATATTTAATGAGGTTCAATTTAGTAACCTTCTGCTGTTAAGAACAAGTAAAGCGTGGGTAGCAGACACGGAAAGAAAACTAAAAAAAAACTGAAAAAAAAAAAAAAAACGCCTAAAGAAGATAGTGAA
Organism: Acanthosepion pharaonis; assembly: GCA_903632075.3. Lineage (NCBI taxonomy): Eukaryota > Metazoa > Mollusca > Cephalopoda > Sepiida > Sepiidae > Acanthosepion > Acanthosepion pharaonis. The sequence goes on along the minus strand of CAHIKZ030003387.1, from coordinate 33,987 downwards.
AGAAAGCCAGAAGATCGGATTAAACTTCAACTGCAAGGAGGCAGAATTCATGATTGTTTGTTTATTTTGTTTGTTTAACGGAATATCAAGTAGTTATGGGTCATTTAATGCCGAAATTTAATTTTAAAAACAATCGTCTGGCTATTTGCGTTGTGTTTTGCCGCGTCTATTTCTACATTCTGGACAGTGGTGTACGGATAAATCATCGGTTATCTCCCCTTAATATCTAGGAGGTATAAAACGTTTTATGATCTCAACTGTTAATTGGGTGGGCGGTAACGATAGTGTTTCGACTTAGGGAATATTGAGTGAAAATAAATGTAAAGCTGAATGCAATTTTGTGGCTATTTGATAGTGTTGCTTGTTCATTATTTATTATTGGTGAAGTATAAATATAAATACAGCAAAAGGCTTAAATATAATACATATGTTAACAAAAGCAAATGAAAGAAATTCGCTAACATCAATTACGAACAAAGCCGCAATGTACTGGTTGTGTTCTGAAATTAAAACATTCTTATAGCTAACAAAAAGATCTACAATTTCAAAAAAAAAGACATCATTGATAACAGTTTAACCGAAAGAGTTCGGATCCACAGATCATTTGGATAGTTCTTAGAAGCACCAAAAGTGAAATCACTGGTATGCGTGCAAGAAAAACATGATGAGAAGATTGTCCATTGCCTTCAAAGAAACCTGTATAAAAGTGCGATTATGTAGCGTCGTTGTTACGTGTTATTTGACAAAGTTCCATTTGATGGAATCATACAAGTTTGCGGATGTCACTTCAGTAGAGTACCCCGTCTCACAGGCGTACGTGAGAGTCAGAATTAAATAGTACGGTAGACCTGGAGCTTAGTGGTTTATGTTAGTTCAGGATTTCCAAAGACTCCTTTGAATAGGTTCCCCTATGCTGCGTTGGATTGTCTAAATCCACCAAAAACGCTTACCACCGTTAAATGAACGGACGTCTTTCACGCATACGCGTTCTTCTGAAGACATGAACATATAAGTCAAACAATACATATATGTTACTCGTTCCCTCAACTAAAAGTTTCATGTTGACACTTAGATATTGACGCTGCTGTCTCACAATCCACAGGCGGTATGCATGACAATATAATAAGAATCTACGGATTGTCACAGAAAGTACGGAGAGTGGCGGGTAGGAAAGGCGTCTATGATGAGACCAGATAATGCATGGTCTCATTGGAAACCCGGATGTATTAATTTTGTTAAAGTACACACACACACACACACACACACATATATATATATATATATATATATATATATATATATTTGATGGATTGATGTGAGTTTGTGACCCTTGGTTTTCACGCTTTTGTGATCGTTTGTCGATGATCAGAAAAGCGTGAAACCCAGGGTCACAAACTCACCTCAATCCAACTAAATATTTTAGGTCTATCTTTGATATTGAGTGCTTTCTAATAAGTTCCGCGCATATGAATATATACATGATAATA
>CAHIKZ030003387.1:22500-27500 GCA_903632075.3 Acanthosepion pharaonis | reverse complement strand
AACCTCAGTTTCCTATCCAACCTCAGTTTTATACCTGAGCTCAGTTTTATATCGAAGCTCAGTTTTGTATCGAAGCTCAGTTTCGTATCCAAGCTTAATTTTCTATCCAAAGTAAACAAAGAAATCTTCTGAAGAAGTAATGGAATTTTTATTAATCAGATTTTTAATTTGTAGTGGATACTCATATTTAAGTAGACTTTCTGTTTATTTATTAAACATATTTATTTATTATTGTCTACCAACCTGAATATTCGAATACCTTGAATATTTTTGAGAAAATTTGTTTACAGAAATGGCCATTGACATTGCATTTAACTTTTTGAACATTGTAGTTATCAGTGTAGCGTGGGAGTTCCACTACTCGAATGTGCGAGAAAATAAACTGTTGGAGAAATGGCGGTTAAATTTAACCCATTCATCGTTATTATCGGAAAAAGTATCTGGCAAGCAATAGTCTCGAGAGGAAGGGGACGGTAGAGAAAGAAATGATAACTGATTGAGTTAAGCAGAAAGACACTGAGACACATGTAGGTATCGTTTGGGGATTCAGACGATAGTTCCCTAGCCATCCAGAGATGTGTCGCGGACATAAACTCCCGGTGCATGTATGTAGAATTTAGAGTCCCTTCTAAAGAGCGGAAGATAGCCAGGAAGTAAATGGGATTGAAGAATTAGGATTAGTTTCGCTGAGAGCTAGAATGACTGGAGACTTTTCGAAGATGGACGATTCCACACTGCAGAGGTTTGTACGAATACCATGAATGCTGGAGAAAGAAAGGTTAAAGGGGGTTAGTAGGTTTTTTATTTGTTTTAGCTGTTTTATGTTTATATCTTTAAGTGTTTATAGGCATAGTATGTTATATTGTAAGGAAAGGGCTAGAGTATTAGTAGAGGCCGATCATCTAATGACTTTCCCCAAACGATTTTGGGACATGCCCCACTTTGGTATTTCTAAAATACTTGTGGCCCCCCCATTGTAATATTTATTTCTTACATATTCAAAATTTTACTGCAGTTCTCGTGAGAGAAGCCATTATCTTCGTCTTTAAACAAGGCTCCAAAGACCATGGTGTCCATTAAAGAGAATAATTAGAAGAATAAAATGGCAGTGAAATATATATTGTTTCAAAATATATAATACAGAACTGAAAGGCAGAAATGTATAAAATATTTGAATGAAAGCTTATTCTGTAATATACTTCGTTCCTTTAAATCTCTATCTATAAATAGCAGGATGTGTGTGTCTGTGTGTGTGTGTGTGTGTGTGTGTGTGTGTGTGTGTGTGTGTGTGTGTGTGTGTGACGAATGCACGACCGCAGTTTTCGATGGATTTGCACCAACATTTACATGCACATGCTCCAAGTTAGCGGGAAGCGCAAGACCGACTTTGCATTTCCCAACTCCCATCGATAGTGGAAACAATCGATTTTTTCATGATTCTACGGCAATTTTCATGTAGTTTGCAGCCATTTTCTACTGGCCAGAATGAGAGCCTATAGCTGACTGACACGAATAGGCAGGGCGATTCTATTGGCCAGCGTGAGAGCCAACAGCTGACTGACACGCATGTTAACTAGCATGCTAGCATGCACAAATATCGACAGCTGCGTTCGTCACAAGTGGGAAAAATTTAAATCTGCATGGCACTAATACATCAATTGGCTCATTCGCTTGCTTAAACTCAACGTTGATTCTGATTCCGCAAAACTGGGTTGGGTGTGAAAAAGTATTTTTTTTTCATTCGGCTTTTCCAGTTACGAGTCCTTTTTTTTTTGAAAGCTGATCGTTTTGTGTTCATTTTGTTTAGTTCTTTTTTCCTAACAGATTTAATGTTTAGTATAGAGCTTAGAAAAAATTCGCAGTGTGAGATAGGCAATAAGTAAGGCATGTAGCAACATCAGCACGACAAAGGTCACTCCTTTAAAGGCAAGGAAGTGGAAAAATATTATAAGTCAAGTGATAGATATTGCTGTATGAGTCGTACGATTTTTGAATCAAGCACGAGCATTGCTGGGCCATGCTGCTAGTCATAAAATAATAATGCAAAATGAAGTTTGAGGTCACGTTCGTATTATAAGCCGAAGGTTGCACATTCTACGCATGCCTCACCAAAATATCCCCAGTGGGGCATGCGCAGAATGTTTATAAACACTGAACTAATGTAACATGTACAGGACGGTAACGGGCGTATACTGCAATATAATGTGGCCTGGGTGTTGGCCACCGGTGGTGCTTGCAGGTACACCCTTCCATGCGCGACATGGCACAGCAAGAACCAGATATTATTATATATTATCATAACTGTTGAACATAGCAGCCTCGTAAGATGCTACATAAGAGTTCGGTCTCTTAACTACCAGTCTTGAAATGCAACCAGAAAACTGCCAACCTGTTACCTTCAGTATGAAGAGACGTTGCCACAATCCATATATATCAGAAAAAAACATAACATCACCACTATTGAGGCCTAAAAATGGAAGAAACCGGGACCCCCTTCCTAAACAACAAACAATGGATGAGCATCTACTCCTGTTCAAGATAAGTGGGAGGAGTATGGACCGGGCGATAGGAGAGCCTATTTATCTCTATTAAAAAAGAAAAGAAAAACATTAACCGGAAGATAATCCCGGGTTTGTCATAGAGATAAACCATTTCAAAGAATAAGCTTTCTTTCAGATAATTTATTTGGAGAGTCGAGATGCGTCCCACAGGTGTCACAACACAAACATGTATATATATATATCTGTTTCACCGGGGGTTACAAAATAGAATACAAAATAATTAAGTTTTAACATCGTATAAGTCCGAATATCAACTCTTTTAAATTGCATTTGCAAATCCCCAGTCAGTAATCACCAAAACGAACCTCTATTAAATGTACGAGCCTCAAGAATTAACAATGAGTCAATGAGCAAGACTTTTAAAAATAAAGAGAGAAAAAAAAGAGAAATAGCAGGAAATAGAACATATACCCGAAGTTAGGTGAGAGAAAGAGGAAAAAAAAACGTAAATTCAGAAAGGTTTGTTAAAATTACTTACATACATTTAAGACGCGCGAAGTTTTCTCGTGGGTTGATTGAGTGTATAATAAAACAGGAGTGATTTTTGGTTCAGCTGGCATTGGTTAAGGGGAGACGGAAGTTAAATACCTCAGGTCGAAGGAAGGGTGGTGCATGGTAAGGTTGCGATAGTGCCAATATCCACTTTTTGGCGAAGTGGCCGGTCTCCATCGTCCAGTAAATCTCGCTAGAAAAACTCTCATGAAATGTACGAGCCACGAGAATTAACAAGTTAATATGTCATAAAGTGTAATAATAAGGAGAGAAAAAAGAAATTATTTGAAATATGCCCGAATTTTGGTGATATATATATATATATATATATATATATATATATATATATATATATATATATATATATATATGCATCATATTTTAATTTTAGCATGTCTGATTAAACAATTTAGATATATGTTTGTTTATTTTCAATAGTATCCCTTCGTATTTTCAAGTTTTGTTGTTTCATCATTAAAGAGAGCGAGGAAGTTACCATGGTTATATTTATATTATATGGAAGTTACCATGGTTGTTTATTAAATTATTATTTTTAATTTTCCGAGTACTTTCGATATATTCCAATTTCATTTTCAGGGTCATGATTGCTAATTGTTGTGTGTGTCCGAAGTATTTTTTTTCTTTAGACTATGAATCATTCATGTCTAAAGTCATATGTCTAGATAACATCATTGTCGAATGATCAACATATACATTAGCTTATTTGATGCAATCTCCCAAAAGACATTTGAATTTTTATATAGTGGTGATTTACTAAAATAACGTTATCTAGACGGCTCACTCTACACATGAATGATTTATCGTCCATTGCACAACATCTGCAAAAACATTCTTAATGACATTCTAAATTAAGGAGATATTAGTCGCCAATACCTGTATACTATACCACGAACGTAATAAGTAAAAGTACAAAATCTCGAAGCCATCTTTATTAAAAACAACACGTAAAAATAAAGCGAAACAGTTTTTAAAAAATAATCAAACCTCCCAACAAAATTCAATTTTTACTTAGGTTACCGTCCTTGCATTATAATTGTTACGTCCGGAAAAATTTCAAAATCATTCGACGTATGAGGGTCAGGCCGATAAGTCCCCAGGAAACCGACATCCCGACACCGGCACATGAGATTTGATTAAAGTGGTGAAGGCCTCGTGCAGGACCAGCCACACTTTTTGGAGGGACGAATACAGAAACCTGGTGCACCGAATGCATGCCACAAGGTTCCCAAACGACCCTCCGCAGGTTTTGAATTCAGAGTTGTCCTTCTCCTAGACCAGTTGCCATCCAAGGCTATAGAACTCAGTCTGTCCTGCTATTTTACCCATAGCTGGAGGGAGATGAAGAGGATACATACCTTTCCCAAGGGTATTAGCACGTAAGTGAATCTAATGGATTCGACTGGTATTAGCACGTAAGTGAATCTAATGGATTCGATTCGAATATATATATATATATATATATATATATATATATATATGTATGTAAAGAGAAAGAGGGAAAATATATGGATAGATCGATAGATATATGGATATTATATAAAAATAATTCTATAGATATTTTTTCTGTAAGTTTTAATATTACAGCGTTTAAATTTGTCTCTTTTCCAAATAATATAATTATTGTAAAATCTGCTTAGTTTATTTAATTTTCTAAGATTTTATTAGCAAAATTTAATTTATAAGGCGACATTATATATATAAAGTCGCATATTAAAACTTTAATATAGTCATAATACTTATGAATTTTTAAGTACCCTCACTTTCATATGGGATTTTATCATAGAAGAAAATTGAATTTTATTTTCTGGGCTGCTGATTATCCTTTCCATTGGAGCTAAAAAATATTATCTGATAAAATTCAATAGATTATTCAGCACCATCTGATTGTGAAGAGCGGTATTACGCGATATTTTAAAGTCGGTTGAG
>CAHIKZ030003387.1:0-17500 GCA_903632075.3 Acanthosepion pharaonis | reverse complement strand
AAAATGCCTGGAGATAATTACATATGCAAATTAAATCGCCCCACCCCGGGAGACTGAATAAAATGTCAGGTGCGTTTCACAAGATTTATACCAAATCTTTGATTAATTGCTCTGACCGGATAATGAACTGACTGAAAATGAGCAAGCACTTTATCGGGGAAGTTGAGATTCATTTGCATTTCATTTACGATAGCTCCGTTTCATTCGCTTTGTCGCGTTGATTACCATTACGACCGTTTTCCTCAAAACATGTAACGTTTTAAGAAAGTTTATTTTTATATTTTTCTATAGATGTATACATTTTTTTAACAAAAACTTGAAAAATACAGACATGCTCTGGAAACATTCTATATTTTCTTTATCTTCTTTTTTAAACGTCTGAAAATTTTGCAAATAACTCGAAGATTGACATCAATCGTTTGCTTTATCACTGTTATTATTATTATCATTATTATTTACATTATTCGGACTATTGTCCTCATCTTTGTCGCCATATTTATCAACGTTTCGGCCGTTCTACATTCCGGACTTCTTCAGGTAGTTGCAATGTCGAACTGAACCCTTTATTTCGCTCACTGGCGTTGACTGTTCTAGTTCCACGTGCCATGTTTGATGGATGTCAGTTATCAGTTATCTCCTGTTAATTTCCCTCTTCAAGTTCTCCACTGCCTTAACCGGGTATTGAACTCACACTCTCTGGGTCCTGTCACTGGATCTAACCAACGTCTTTATCCACTGTGCCATTTACAAAAATTTACATAAAATAGACAACACTTGTCTATATTATTTAATGAAACGTGTGTGTGTGTGTATATATATATATATATATATATATATATATATATATATATATATATATATATATATATATATATATATATATATATATATATATATATATATATATATATATATATATATATAAGAGAAACCCGGATATAAGAGATTTTTTCTGGTCCCAAATTAGAGCCTGTGTTAATGTATATAAAATAGACCAAACCCGGATATAAGAGAAACCCGGATATAAGAGAAACCCGGATATAAGATACTTCTTCTTCGGTCCCGACAACTCCCTTATATCTGGGTTACACTATATATATATATATATATATATATATATATATATATATATATATATACAAAGCTATTCAGTAAAATGAATTGGAACATTCCGGCTGATTGGCATTTGTTTACATTCGTAAAAACAATACGCTAGGTTTAATCGTTTCTCTTTGTCGAATGAAGATAGCTCAGTGGTAGAAACTCTGGCTGATCGGTTGGGTTTCGATCCTAGCTTGAAGTATTCAGATGTCTAGTCGCACTGAGGAGCTGTGATACAGCGAAACAGTACTGTCTGCGAATGAAATAATATATATATATATATATATATATATATATATATATATATATATATATATATATCCGAAAAGATTAAACTAAATACGTACGTTTTCTATAATAGTATAATAATTGTTATGAAATAGGACTTTAGATTTGCCATTTTTATCAAGTAACAAGAAAACCTTAAAAAAGTAATACATATTAATAACTTAAAAACATCTCTAACATTTCACGTGTGGACACCTTCTATTATCTATAAGGGAAATATTTCGATGACATCGAGAAAATAAGATAGACAGAAATAGTATGAACATAAGAATAAAAATCCTGGTTTTTCGCCTGAAGCGATCTTCTGACCATGTGTCACTACTCCTTTATTGTACTCTGTATATAGCTATTTTTTGTTTGGTGGTAATGCTTTAAGCTATTTATAGTTATGTGACTTAGCTTATATATTTTATTTATATGTCTTAATGGTTAATATTTCTTTCATTTATGTATTTCACTTATTTGTTTTGCATGGTTTTCTTCCTAAATTTTGCTTTCGTCATAAGCATTTTAATTTGGAATAAAATTTATTCAGTTATGGTTAAGGATTTTCATTTCGTCATTTTTTTCTGGTTGCAGGTGTTGGTAGCGTAGTAGGTATTTGTTTTCCTATCTACATTAAGAAATAAACTCTAATTTTTGTATTTTTCATATAGAGTGAGTCCTCCGTATTCGTGGGTGTTAGGGACCAGAACCTGCTGCGAATAGTTAGAATTCGCGAATACTTGCCCCCCCCCCTCTAAAAAAAGTGATAATAGGTACATATTTTGATTGTTAAAACCCCATATGCTTCAGATTTCTATCTAAAACACTTTAGAAACATTTCAGAGTCTTTTAAAACCATTTTTGAAAAATAGCATTGGTGACCATACACTTAGCGTAAATTTTCTTTCATACGTACAATAACCGTATTTAATTACGCATAGATCTACACAGCCATTGAAAATACTGTATAAAAATATGTGTAGCAAGACATAAAATATAAGGTCTAAAAATTTTCTAAAGAACTGTGATGATGCCCCTAGACTTAGCATAAGCCACTTTTAAGATCTCAGCCCCTGACAAGCACTAGGAATGTATTTGCGTCTGTTTTTAGTGTAGTATATGATTAACTTAATTTTTTTGCTAGGATCCGTTGTAGATATATTAGTATTTACTAACTTTTTAGTATATTTTCATCTTGTTTATAATTAGTATGCATTTGACTACGATATAATAGATTAATATATATATATATATATATATATATATATATAGTGCGTTCCTCCTATTCGCGGGGGTTAGAGACCAGAACCGGCCGCGTATAGTTAGAATCCGTTAAGATTGTAACCCGTCCAAGAGTGCTTATAAGTACTTATTTTGATTGTTAAACCCCCATATACCTTATATTTTCATCCTAAAGACTTTAGAAACATTTCAGACCCTTTTTAAAACATTTTTCAAAAATAGCATTGGTGACCATACACTTAGCGTAAATTTTCTTTCATACGTACAATAACCGTTTTAAATTAACCATAGATCGATACAACCATTGAAAATACTGTATAAAAATATGTGTAACAAGACATAAAATATAAGGTCTAAAAATTTTCTAAAATCAGAAAAGTGATGATATCCCCAGACTTATCATAAGCCATTTTTAAGACCGCAGACGCAGCCCTTAACAGAGAACAAATCCCAAGCACTACGCATGTTTTTGCGTTTGTTTTTTTTTTGTTTTTTTAAATCAAAATGTACAATTCTGTCAGTTTTTCCCATAAAATGGATGTTTTAAGTCACTTAAATAACAGGAAAATAATACAAGAATATTTTAATTATTATCTATCGAAAAAATACGCGAAACGAAGGAGTTCTCAGCGAATAATTTGTACATATGTTCTTCAGAAAAACACGCGAATATTCAGGGTTTCCGCGAATAACAAGCTCATATGTTCTAAAGAAAAATCCGCGAATACGTGAAGCCGCGAATGCTGAAACGCGAATAGGCGGGAGCTCGATGGAAAACATCTTAAATATCATACACACGCAAATACAGGTGTATGTGTGTCTGGGTGTATCATCAAGATGACAAAGGGAATTTTAGTGCTGTTAACTGATGTACATTTTCCATTTTTAAAATGATATTGAGGGTTTTTTTTTTAATTAAAAATGACAAAAAAGTTAAATTATAATTAAAAGTGATATTTATTAAGACATTTTAATTAATGTCTGAATGATTCGTCGAGGCACAAGAAATGCTAGTTAATTTGAGAGATGAAAAATTAGGTGTTAATTTTCTTTGCTTTTGCTTAAATTTTCTTTTCTTCCTCCTTTGACATTTTATGATATGAATTGTGCTATCACTTGACGCCTGACGCTATTTTTTCGTTTTCTTTTTATTCGTCCATAGTCACGAACACCAAATAGGAACACAGTCTTTCGTGGACATTGTTGTTTAGTATTTAGCCACGTTCCTAGAATCGGAGTATCACACGACACGCCTGTTGTCGCTGTAGGGATACAGCTGCAGCCGAAAAGTAATCATCACCAACCAAAACATGCATCTTGTGGATGCCGTGACTTCAGTACACGGCGCTCACGTTCTTGGCTTTGTTTGTTTGTGAAACGGATCCCTTGTTTGAAACATGAGTCGGCATGTACACATCGATACCGTGTTCCTTCTACGTGCCTTCCATAACACTTGCTGCTTGGGTTCGTTTCAACTGCCGGGTTAGATGACCACAGGAGCTCGGCCGTTGATGACATGACTTTTGCAGTTCAGAAGCCCTAAAATAATCATTCCATAAATATAAACATTATTTGGCTGTTGGTTCAGAGAAAAAAAAAACGTTTTTATTTTCTTTATATTGTCACTTCAGATCAATTTTCTCGTCCATCAGACGGACTGGTCTAATTTTAGTCATTCATAGCATGTTGCGCACATGTTTGCATTTATACTGTGGGTACCCGTCATACTTTCTACTATGTCCGTTAACATTCCCCCGTGTACGGTTGTACGGACACGTAGCCAGGTGGTCAGATCGGTTGATATCCGATCATAAAACCCGGGTTTGAATCTCGAAATGGCCGATATGTTTATGGTGACTTCGCGATGTTATAGGCCTTGTAGCATGATCCATTCGCGCGACGTCTTTAGAATGTGCCCTAAAAAGATATCACTTGTTGATAGTAGTGAAACAACACAGGCAACCATTTCTGGTGTCATCGATGATTCAGACCGAGGGCCTTTGTGTGTACTGACCGTGTCCAGATTTTGATCACTCTCTCTCTCCCAGAAACTGTAACTACGCTCCGCTCAGCAAAATCGATTTTGTGGCTTTTTGAACAGACACAAATGTGCCTGACCATGCGTCTGCAAAAGGAAGTGACTAGCAGCCCTAGAAGACTTACTCAAATAGGAGAGGTGAGCCATTATATATAGTTATATTCCCTGAAACTTAGGAGTAAGTATATATATATATATATATATATATATATATATATATATATATATATATATATATATATATATAGCGAGACTCTTCGCTAATACGAATTGAGTCATTCCTGGTCACTGGGCGTGTTTATAAAGATACACACGCTAAAAATCCACTTTCCTCCCTACCTTTCCTCCCTACCGTTAGAATCTCCGACTGACACCAGTTCAGTCGGGTTTCGACCCTAGCTGAGGCAACCGGATGTCTAGCCACACTGATGAGCTGTGAAACAGCGAAACAGTCTGTCTGTGGATGACGCTATATATATATATATATATATATATATATATATATATATATATATATATATATATGTGTGTGTGTGTGTGTGTGTGTGTGTGTGTATGTGTGTGCGGCTGTATTTAGGCAGCATTTATTCATTGATGCATGTTTCATGTAAACTATGTAAAAAAATTAGTAAATACTAATATATCTACAACAAATCTTAGCAAAAACATTAAGTTAATCATATACTACACTGAATATAGTACATCTAACTCAATAATTCGCAATGATTCTTCTCCCCCGGTTAGCGATTTGCAAAAAAAAAAAAAACAAAGTTTAAGAAATTCAAGTGCCCTTTGGGAGATTGTATCTCCAACGGATTAAATAATATTTATATTAATCACACCACAAACTTACTTCCACGACGCTTGACTCTACATTTGAATGATAACCCTAACATTTTTAGGCATTTAAAACAACATACCTGGCCGTATACACAATTCCGGAAAATCCTCGTTGAAAGCAATATTATACTTAAATATGAAAGCTATAAAGAAAACACTAAAAATTCTTGAATCTATAAACATAAACAGTTGAAACCTAACCTGAATGAAATAAACTATGAAATCCCCATAAATTTTTGTGTCGATCAGATCATTTTTATGAATCCCTTTGGCGAAATTCAAACAAAAATTGAGGGTTGAAGTTCAATATTGGGTAGCCCTATATCTGAAATATTCTCTACTAGATTTTGGTCTTCTAACATATTTCCTCCTGCTCTTAGTTGAACAGAGAGTTGATTTTTTTTCCCTTATTATAATGTTTTGGTTGTTGCTCATTTGTTCAATTCATTGTTTCAAATAAAGCATTTACAAATTTCTTAAAAGACTTTTTTGGCGGATTTGGAGTTTATTATATGTAGCTCTTTTAAAAATGTGTTTTTTTCCCATTACTTCCAGTTCCTCAATTGATGATTTTAAGAAATCATGTGCCTATGTCGGAAATATAAGATGGACGTTCTTAATATTTTATGTGTGCATTATGCGATGCCTTTTTCTTCCATGCATTTCAATGAGATATTTTTTTCCGTTTTGAAATGAGTTCGCCGATATTAAAAGTTTTTTTTATACTATTTTGTTTTCGGTATTTTTCAATGTCGACAGTATGGGATAACGATATGTGAAATTTTTATATAAATTCTTATATATCAAGGACAGCTTTGAAATAAAAGCTGTATGATAAGTGCTGTGACACGTTTTATCCTTTAGGACGTCATCGGACTGGATTTGTTGACGTTATTCTTACTACACATGCGCACGAACGACATACGCTGGGAGTTTCAAAATTTAGAAATAAAATAATTACTGAAAAACAAAAATTTAACAAAACCATTAGAAAAGTGATTAATAATGAAGGCAAATCATGTTATAAACTAATAGAATATCATCATACTATGTACAGGCCAAACAAAAAACCATCCGTATACCTCTAAATGCACCCCCCATATATATATATATATATATATATATATATATATATATATATATATATATAAATATATATATATAAATTACATGTTACCTCTCCGACCCTAGCTCAATTAGGACTCACACACATAAATACACATGGAAAAGGAGCAATATTCGTTCATAATACAAATATAGTAGCATCATCCACATCTACAAAAGGGCTACAAATATGTAAGTATTATTAATAAAAAAGAAACACCAAACACACAACAATATCAAACATGAACATGGCCACAATCTGCTGACCATGTTTTGAAAAGAAAATATTCCTATAACACTATTTACATAAAACAATCTATACATTCAATTGAAAATCAAATATATATATATATATTTATAAGAAAAAAAACAAAAAAAAAACGCCCTTGATAATCACTAAAATAAAAGCTGAAAACATCCGGGTATGCAAAACACGTGGACAAATATTACCCGCTATGTCTAGAAAAAGAAATTACTTATACGAAAACAGGCAATAGATCTCCATAAATAAAAAATAAAAAAAATAAAATAAAATAATAAATAAATCTCTATAGACACGTAAACCAGACTAGGCTAAATCATATTCCGTTTTAAATTTAGACACCCCAACCTTACCCTGACTTGACATCTGTGAATGTAACTCTATAATGATAAAAATTATTAACACCTACCCACCTTTTATTTAAACAATCGCTCTAGCCATTACCATAGAAATTTTGTTTTCAATAATGAATATGCTATTAAAACACATAAATTTCAGAAATAAGTTATTCCAAAAAAAATTTCGCTTGAAGATGGAACAGAGCTTACTTTAATTCAATTTAATTCAAATAATTATATTGAAGTTTTCGGTTAATTGTCATATTCTGTCTTCCAGAAAAAAGGTTGTTCTTTTATTGTCCTTTCTTGTTCTTTTATTGTTATCTTCTGTCTTCCAGAAAAAAAAAACAAAAAAAACTGTTCTTTCATTGTCCTTTCTTGTTGTTTTATTCTATTGTTCTGTCTACCAGAAAAGAAAAAAAAATGTTCTTTTATTGTACTTTCTTCTTCGTTTTTTCCCATCTGCCTTCCAGGAAAAAAAAAACTGTTCTTTTTCTTGACCTTTCTTTTTCTTTTCCTTTCATTTTCGGTTTTCCAAAAAAAAAAAACTGTTTTTTTATTGTCCTTTCTTGTACTTTTATGGCATATTCTGTCTTCCAGAAAAAAAAAACTGTTAAAATTATTGTCCTTTCTTGTACTTTTATTGTCATCTTCTGTCTTCCAGAAAAAAAAAAACTGTTAAAATCATTGTCCTTTCTTGTACTTTTATTGTCATCTTCTGTCTTCCAGAAAAAAAAACTGTTATTTGATTGTCCTTTCTTGTACTTTTATTGTCATCTTCTGTCTTCCAGGAAAAAAAAAACTGTTAAAATTATTGTCCTTTCTTGTACTTTTATTGTCATCTTCTGTCTTCCAGAAAAAAAACTGTTAAAATTATTGTCCTTTCTTGTACTTTTATTGTCATCTTCTGTCTTCCAGAAAAAAAAAACTGTTAAAATTATTGTCCTTTCTTGTACTTTTATTGTCATCTTCTGTCTTCCAGAAAAAAAACTGTTAAAATTATTGTCCTTTCTTGTACTTTTATTGTCATCTTCTGTCTTCCAGAAAAAAAACAAACTAAAAAAAAACTGTTATTTGATTGTCCTTTCTTGTTCTTTTATTGCCATCTCCTGTCTTCCAGAAAAAAAAACAAAAAAAAAACTGTTCTTTTATGATCCTTTCTTGTTCTTTTATTCACATCTTCTGTCTTCCATAAAAATAAACAGTTCTTTTATTTTCCTTTCTCGTCACTAAAGTTTACTCATTCTCTTCCAGGCCTTACGGCAATACCACCTTAATCCAGTGGTTCTCGTGCGACCACCGAACTTAAGTAACTTTGAGCCTTGTCTATACGTAGATGGGTAACCACTTGAGAATATCAATTGCTGTAATCTTGCATATTCGATGACGTAATGTATAACGACACAGAAATGGAAATAGGAAACCAAATTCCAATATCTATTCCTTTGTTATATTCTCTTACGTACAAATACCCTTGGAAAAAGTATTAGTCCACGTTCTAGCTATAGGTTAAATAGCAGGACTTGTATCAGTGAATCATTATTACCTCGAAAACATTTTTTTTAAACAATATAAAGGAATTTTCTGGCTTTAAGTAACATGCAAACAGTTGATAAACCATAGAAAAAAAAATTAATAAATAAATCCCGTTGTGTTACACTCCCAGTATTTGCCTTGGGATAAAAAGATTAAAAGAAGAAACAGGGTATAATTTATCATAGATTTGGATTATCCTCCACGAACTTTACGAAAGTCTTATAACAATTCCGTTAACTTATCTTTGTGAAAGTGTACTTAATTGAATGCATATTCTAAAACTAATTAATAACTGCAGACTAAAAGCAGGGAATGTTATGAGACCACAAGTTGCATCAAACATGCCTCGACTTTGAAAAGCCTTCAAATGAAACAACGGCAATTTAGTCATTATGTTTGAATTCTTTCTTTGTAAATAGTAAGCGTTTATTCTTTTCCATGTTTATTTTAATGATTAAAGTGTAAGACCCCGCGAAAAAACCTTAAACGTGCTCAATAATCACAATGAAAACATGACACTTGGGAAGCCCTGCATAAGGCAATTATTCCGGTAATTGCATATAAGAGTAAATTGACAAAATTAAAATAATATATTCGGCTATGACATTCTAAGGGAAACAGAAAAAAAAAACTGTTGAAGTAAGAGTACTAAAATCACAAAAGGATAAAATGGGCTCTACTTCATTTGTGTGTTCACTGTAGGTAGGTAATTGCTGCTGATGTCTCAGCTTCGTCTGCCTACTGAAAGGAAGAAAGAACATTATTTTTAAATCCCAAAATATACCCATTCAAAACAAGCTCGACTCTAACATCACAGGAAAGCATGAAAAACTTGGTAAAGTATTTATAAATTTCTGTGATAAAATGATGTACAAATGCATTTCAGAGCTCAGCGAAAAATCCCGACAAAGATAATTTTGGCAAAGCATGATCTCCGGATTTATTAATCTCCTCATATATATATATATATATATGTGTGTGTGTGTGTGTGTGTGTGTGTGTGTGTGTGTGTGTGTGTGTATGTGTGTGTGGAGGTCTGTGTGTGTGTGTGAGGTCTGTGTGTGTGTGTGAGTCTTTCTGTGTGTGTGTGTGTGTGTGTGTGTGTGTGTGTGTGTGTGTGTGTGTGTGTGTGTGTGTGTCTGTGTGTGTGTGTCTGTGTTTGTGAGAGTTTAGAAAAAAATGCCGATATGTGTATTCTTGCCTCAGGAAACAGACAGAAAATGAACAGAAAATGATAGAGAAAATTACCTAACCTCAGCTTACAAAAATATTTGTCGCGCAAAAATAGCAGAACCTAGAAATCGTTCCTTGCGGTGCTTCCATAGGCGATTGTATATTGCCAGCCTCTGGGACAAATAAATTTCAAGCTGTGTTTTTCAATAAATACCTACACTCAAATCAAACATATCTAAGTCTAGATTCCACAAATGCATTCAATCGTGAAAAATAACTGATTTGTTGCTGTTATGTGCAACTTTGCTATGTTCGCCATGCAGTTACATCGCTTGTCAGCGGCAAATACGATTTCGAAGATGGAGGCAATTGGGAATGGCCGCTGTAAAAGAGAGGCGGGACTCATGCATACGAATCGGCGTACAATGTGGACAAAAGGCGAACATTCAGATATGAATTAGGCTCAGGAATAGAAAAAAAAGAATGAAAATTTAAGATATGGGCAGAAAACTAAGATTTCAATATAATTTCTCATGTTTTTATATACGATAAATTCTGCGGATTTTTCTGGTGTATACATCTATCTAATACTGTTACTTTCTTTCTATCTATCTATCTGTCTATCTATCTATCTATCTATCTATCTATCTCAGTCTGTTGATATCTATCTATCTATCTATCTATCTATGAATGTATCTACTTCAGTGTGTTGATAGCTATCTATCTAACTCAGTCTGTTGATATCTGTCAATCTACCTCTGTTGATATTCTGTTTTCTATCTATCTATCTATCTATCTATCTATCTATCTATCTATCTATCTCAGTCTGTTGATATCTATCTCAGTCTGTTGATATCTATCTATCTATCTATCATTAATCTATCTATCTATCTATCTATCTATCTATCTATCTATCTATCCAATTACTTTTGCATCTATCTATCCCAGTATGTTCGCATCTATCTATCTATCTATCTATCTATCTATCTATCTATCTATCTATTCATCTATCTATCTATCTATCTATCTATCTGTTGTGCCGTAGTACCTATTCTTTGGTAATGGACTCTCCCATAGATAATAAGTAGCAGTGGCCAGTCTGCAGGAACGGTGTTGAGAACGTCAGTCGAGATTCGGACATTTGAAGTACCAACCATCACAACTAGATTTGCTGCGTCATTGACTATTGTTTCCCAAGTTCCTAACGTTTTGTACGACTTATTAGAAATACAAGTCTCCACTGTGAAAATACTCCACAACACTATCTATCTATCTATCTATCTATCTATCTATCTATCTATCTATATATATATATATATATCTATCTATCTATCTATCTATCTATCTATCTCAGTCTGTTCATATCTATCTATCTATCTATTTATTTATCTATCTATCTATCTATCTATCTATGTTCATATTTATCAATCTCTCTTCTTCATGTATTCGGGTAGCAATCCCTTTTTTATACAGGTTTCATTGAAGATGAATGACAAGGCGCTGTGATTAAGCCTGTTATGGTATTTTTCTTTCTTTTGTACAAGTTTTTTTTTCTGGGCATACACTGTGTAAAACTGTCCAAATGATGAGTGTTTTTGATCACTTTCGGCTACTCTGTTAGCCATTATGAATGTCATTGCTTTTGTTTAACTAAATCAATATGTAATTTTTTTTTTTTTTTTTATACAGCAATGAAAATGTTTAATTTCCGATTCCGGCTGTGTTTATAACTGATATTATTAACAGTTGTTTCTTTTATTGTTAATGCTTCTATTATTTTTAACTGTTTCTGCATTTAGATGGTTGTATTATGTTGGGGTTACATACGTTTATGTTGCAAATAGAGGTTGATAGGGCTCCTTATGATGTTAAATCGATCCGAATGGAGCTGTGATCCGAGAGATGCAAAGTAAATCTTCTTGATAGGCATGTGCTTAATATTTATGCATTTTTTGCCTCAGTAACGCATAAATATCGTAGTCTCATAATACTCATCAATGTATCTAGCTACCGAGCTAGCTGGCTGGTATGGTAGTATCTTGATATGTATTTATTTAAATCATTTTGTTCATATCTATATCTATCTATCTATCTATCTATCTATCTATCTATCTATCTATCTATCTATCTATATATATATATATATATATATATATATATATATATATATATATATATTATATTTAAATATATTTTTGTAGGTACAAAAGTTTAATGATCGAAATAAAAGTGTAAAATTTAATATTACAAGACATATTAAAACAATATTAAATAATAAAAAAACTCAAACTCAAACTTGTTGTTGAGTTTTTATTAATTTGTTTAATCATATATATATATATATATATATATATATATATATATATATATATATATTCTTATATTTATATCGATATATCACTCTATCGAATCTATTTCTTTCTATCTATCTATCTATCTCGATAATTATATATATATATATATATATATATATATATATATATATATATATATATATATATATATATATATATATATATATATATATATATATATATATATATACATGAATCTATTCTATATATCTATCTGTCTTTCGCAATGTATTAATATCTTTTTTTAATATTCTTATTTATGTATCCACCAGTCTATCGCAGATAACGTCTTAAGAAAGCTAAACGTAATGGCAAATTACAAATAATAATACGCCTATCTTTCTTTCCCATTCAGCACCTCTCTCTCTCTCTCTCTCTCTCTCTCTATATATATATATATATATATATATATATATATATATATATATATATATATATATATATATATATATATATATATATGGACATTTAAAGGCAATATGAATGCATGGCGCGTCGTTACTTGGGTTGTCGATTGCTTTATACTGATGGAAATATGGCGTTATCTTTGCTGTTTATTCCCAGGACAATTTGCAGGATGCTGCCTTCTTTGCTCAGGGGATAGTTTCGTTCAAATTAGTGCAAATCGAAAGTTAGGATTCGAAGAAATTAGGGCATTGGGATTGAAAGCCACTCCAAATAGTCGATCGAAAAGAGGGCGCTTCTTTGTGGAGAGGGAAAAATCGTATGCCTTCAATTCGGCTGAAATATGGCAGGAAAATTAACGGTTGAACACAGATCGGACAGGAATCGTATGAAACCTGTAGAAGGCGAGAAAATGGAACAAATTAAAGACCTGCATGAAAAAATAAAGAAGAAAGGATGAAGGCTTTTAAAAGGACCAAAATGTCTGAATGAATGAAAATTGGTGAATGGCAGCTGAAAAAAGATATTGGGATGTAACAAAAATAGGAACGGATAAAGAAAAGAAAATGAAAGAAGAAAGGAGAGAATAAATGTTAGGAAATAAGAAGATAAAAAAGAAGAGAAGAAAAATTGAAAAATGAAAAGAAGAGAAAATTTGGAAAGAATAATAGAATTAGAAAAACATTAAATAGAAATAAATATAATGGTTAAAAAAGAAGAAAGGATGTAAAGCTAACGTGACGAAAATTGAAGCATGTAAAAGAAGGTCATTGAAAAAAAAAATAAGATAAAGTATAAATTATAGAGAATATAGGAATGAAACATAGAAAGAAAGAAACAATTCGAAATAAAGAAAGAAAGATACTAACAAACAAGAAAAGAAATGGAAATAAAAATAAAAAGAAAGAAATAAAGAAGAAAAAAAAAGAAGTTGAAATACTAAATAGAAAGAAAGAAGGAATAAAATGGAAATAATATGCACAAGGAAAATACGAAAGATGAAAAGAAAAACTGCAAAAAAGAATAAAAGAAAGAAACCAACAAATAAATGAAAGAAAGGAAAGAAGAAAGAAAAAATACAGGTAAATTAAGAAAAAAGGAAGGAAAGACAGAAAGAGAGAAAAAAAGAAACCAATAAAACAAGAAAGAAAGAAATAAACAAATATGAAAGAACGAAAAGAAAGAAAGAAACAAATGATGAATATAGGGAAATTAAGAAGGTAAACAAAGACCGAACGAAAGAAATAAAGACAGAAGAAAAGCAGGAAATCAAAAGAACGAAAAAAGAAAGAAACAAAAAACAATGGAAATAACAAATACAAAGAAAGAAAGAAAGAAAGAAAGAAAGATGAAAGGAAAAAGTAAGAAAAAAGTTGAAATATTAAAAAGAAAGAAAGAAAGAAAGAAAGAAAGAAAGAAAGAAAGAAAGAAAGTAATAAAAAGAAATGGAATAAAAAATAAAAAGAAAGAAATAAATAAAAAGAAAATAAGAAATACTGAAGAAAGAAAGAAATAAAATTAAGAAATAAAAGAATAGAAAAAGAAAAAAAGAAAGAAAGAAAGAACAGAAATAAAAAATGGGAAGTAATATACACAGGGAAAAATATGAAAGAAGGAAAGAAAGACGACTGGAAAGAATTAAAGAAAGAAACCAACAAATAAATGAAAGAAAGAAAGAAAGAAAGAAAGGAAAAAGAAGAAGAAGAAGAAGAAGAAGAAGAAGAAGAAGAAGAAGAAGAAGAAAGAATACAAGTTAATTAAGAAAGAAGGAAGGAAAGACGAAAAGACAGAAAAAAGTAACCAATAAAACAAGAAAGGAAGAACAGAAAAAGCAAGAAAGAAAGAACAAAAAAGTAAAGAAAGAAAGAAAGAAAGAAAGAAAGAAAGAAAAGAGAAATGAGGAATGCAGGGAAATTAAGAAGGTAAACAAAGAGCGAACGAAAGAAATAAAGAAAGAAAAAAATGAAGAAAAAAGAAGGAAAGACAAAAATACGATAAAGGAAAGAAGAAAGCACCAAAAATTGGAAATAATAAATGAAAAGAAAGAAAGAAAGAAAAAAGAAAGAAAGAAAGAAAGAAAGAAAAAAGGAGGAATAAAATGGAAATAATAAATAAAGGGGAAAATACGAAGAAGGAAAGAAAGACGGGAGGAAAGAATAAAAGAATGAAACCAACTAAAGAAATAAAGAATGAAAGAAAGAACAAAGAAATGATTAGAGGGAAAATAAGAACGTAAAGAAAGAAAGAAAGAAAGAAAGAAAGAAATGAAAGAAAGAAAGAAATGAAAGAAAGAATATGAGTTAATTAAGAAAAATGAAAAGAAAAACAGAAAGAAAGAAAGAAAGAAACCAATAAAACAAGAAAGAATGAAATAAAGGAAAAAGAAATAATGAATACAGGAGAAATTAAGAAAGAAAGTAAGAAAAAAAAAAGAAAGAAAAGGAAGGGACGAAAGAAAGAAAGGTAGAATCAGCTCCCTAAAAATATTTGATTTGGAACCCAGATGATCCATTCATTTGGGGCCTGCCTTGTACAAGCGCATCTATCTCAATTCAAAATGCTGTAAGCATGGATATGTCTGTGGCGTAATGGATAATGGCTCGGAATTCTTAATTGGAGAGTAGGGGTCTAGTTTCAGTTTGTTCCCTTATATTCACTTACGTGCAAATAGCATTGGGAACGGTATGAATCCATCTTTTCTCCCGCAGCTATCGGTAAATTAGTAAAACCTGTATCAGTAAATAATTTTTATTAGCCCTAGCCCTAAAAATAATCTAAAAATAATTCATGGCTTTGCATAGCCTACAATATGTTGATAAGCCATAGAAAAAGAATCCATCAATCAATCCAACTCGTTCGCAGCTATGGGTAAATATGGACAGACTGGGTTCTATAGCCTTGGATGGCAAATGGTCTAGGAGAAGGACAACTTTGAATTCAAAACCTGCGAAGGGTCGTTTGGGGACCTTGTGGCAATTAGTGCACCAGGTCTCTGAATTCGGCCCTTCAAAAAGTGTGGCTGTTCTTGCACGAAACCTTCACCATTGTTGTTTTCATGGGGTGGCAACCATCTGTTAACTTTAATCTAGTAAGCCTCCTCCAAGTGATACCTTTTCGCCACAGCACTAGCTTCATCCATAGTTATGGAGCCCATTTTATATCGTTATGCTACATGGCCTTTGACTCTACAAGAAGTCTAATCCGCAATTTCACAGATCTTTATTTTTGCTGTTCTTTATTTCTAGCCATTTTTCTCGTCAGAAAAAAAAATGTTTAATCGGCCATACAGCAAATCGGACGAGTTTATGGTATCAGTAGTTACTGTAGATAAACCTGGAATAAATAGATGTAACTAAATACATAAATAAAAAGGAATAAAACTATTTAGTCGGCCTGTAATTGGACTGAAGTATATTCATAATTTTGACAAAATAATTTCACAGAAAGAAAATTAATGCAGTATGTACAATAGCAGAGAAGGGACGCAAGACAATGACGTGTCTTTTCAATCGATTTATTCAACATTTACAGTGAGACGATCCTAAGAGAATTAGAAATCCTATCAGGAAGCATTACTGGCGGCAGGGTTTTCTTTAAACAACGTAAAATACGCAGATGACACAGTGTTTATCGCAGACACAGAAAAGAAACGAAAGGCACGCGTAAACATGATAGTAATGGAAAGCGAGAAGCAGGGAGAAAACATTATTCATCATTTGAAAGACGACAGATGGTTGTCAGTAAAAGAAACACTCCAAAGTGCTAACTATGAATTTCCAAAACCAAGCATGTATAAGAATCTCAATAAGTTGGAATTGCCTCAGCAGAGGACAGAAAATGCGACACCTAAATTAGAAGGCTCATCGGAATAGCATATACAAAATGAATGAAACAGGATTAAATACTTAAATCTGTCACGCATGCGCCATACTTTCTCGCAGACCAGACTACACGAACGACCAAAGCACATCTATCAATATATGACAAATATTAGACCAAAATAAATTAGACCAACCAATTCTAAAAAAAGATACAGAGCCCTAGAAGCTACTATTATACAAAATAAACAACCAACGTTAAATAAAATATGATTCATCCCTGTATCTTGAGGAGACTGTATCTTTAAGTTGATATGATATATTACTTTGCGCCTATATTATATTAGAACAAATTGTATGTATAGATGGTCACACATATTCGAGGATACAGGTCTACTGGGGCAAATAGACAAAACGCTATTGCAGACGCTTGCTTAGGCGCATTTGTGCTTATTCAACATCCACAACGTGGTTTATACTGCAACTATGCTGAGCAAACCTTAGTTATAGTTTCTTGGAAAGAGAGTGTTATCTTGCGTGATCAACAATTTGAACAAGGCCAGCATGCTTGGCCACGATGATTTGTGACTTCGAGCTGGCACAGCTATCGGCAGGTCCCAAGGGTTCCGCCAAAACAATTTCACTCACAAGGCTTTGGTCAACCCATGCTATGTTTTTCAAGGATTTTCTAGGATCGACCATTCCAGTCCGATAACATCTGGAAGTTTCCTTCCGATAACATTTGGAAGTGGGGAGCTTTGAACCCGGGTCTCATGGTCAGAATGTGACCGTTGTAACTTCTCTGCCAGGTGCCCATGAGAATAATATATCAATAAATATATAAATGAATCGCATTCTTTTAAGTACGGCCTCGTTCACAATACCCGTTACATTTGACATCCCTGTAGACTGTTTCAAGCTCCCAGCTTTCTAAAGAAGCCCAGGGGGTAAATAAAGGGATTCTAGCAATCACACAGACACCACATTTGTTCTAGATCATAACAACGACAGTCAAA
>CAHIKZ030003386.1:0-103017 GCA_903632075.3 Acanthosepion pharaonis | reverse complement strand
TGATTGTGGATGATATGGTGGTGTTTTATATAGAATACATCCAATTTTCTTAACCAAGAACACAGACTTTCTTCACAAAATTCTGGGGTATTGTCTAAAATTAATGTTTTCAGTACTCCATTTCTAGCAAATATTGTAATATTTGCCTTATTGTACTAGTTTTGCTTATTGTGAGTGCAAACAACTTCAGGCCAGCCAGAAAAAGAGTTGACTAAAATAAAACAATTATTTTTGTTAATAGTTATTCCAAATATCCTTAGTCTATTTAATACCTGGTCATTTGTTTTGTTTCAACTCTTCTTCATTGGTTGCACCTAAAATATATGATATTGATAGATTATCATATTTTTATATCCCCTCTTAGAATTTTTGGCACTTGCTGTTTTCATCAAATAAAGGTATACAAGATCATCTAAGCAGTTTGATTGGAGAGTTAATAGTGGTGATTTCCTTAAATTTATCATCAATCTGAATTTAATGGTATGCACTTTTTAGATCAATTTTTGTAAAGCATTTCATTCTTGCTAACAAATGTAATATAGGTTTGAAATAGGATAAGAATCCAAACAAATCTTATGGCTTATGCCTACTTTATAGTCACCACAGATTCTAAGATTACCATTTGGTTTTCTCATAACTACTATAGGTGATGCTCATTTACTTCTACATATTTCAAAATATCTTGTTCAACCATTTTATGTAGTTTCACAACTACCGGGAGTAATAAGTGAATTGGAAGTCTGCGAGATTCAAAATGTGAGGGTTACAATTTTCTTTAAATTTAATACTTGCTTTATAATCTTTTTTCTTTTTCTGGCTTATCTGAATTCATAGCATGAATTAGATATGTGCTATTGAGCACATCTCTTCCTATTAAGCCAAGGCTTTTATTACAGGCCACAACTGCAATGGCAACAATTTTGATCTGGTATTCATTTCAAATGTTTCTTCAAAGTATCCTAATGCCTTTATGCATGACCCATCGAACTGTCTCAATTTTAAATGATTTTATATAGCTTTAGTTTACCCATTTGTTTACAAAAGTTCTTCAGAATTAGTGTTACATTGCTACTGGTATTAATTTGCATTTTTAAATTTACCCCATTCAATTTAATTTCCTTGAAGGTATTTTCTTTCTTATTCATCTGTATTTTTTCAACACTCTTCATATTTATCTTTTTTAATTTACACATCGATTAAAAAATTATTTTTCTTTTTACAATTTTTACATATCTGTCCCCATGCCTGACATTTTATCTCTGTTTCAGGCTCATACTTATAACATTTGCATTTTACTGTTGTTTTCTTTATCATGTATACATCCATAATTTCTGGTTGATTTTTTTTCCTTCTTAAATTTTTTAATCAACTCTTCCTGTTGTATAAATTTGATACATACCTCTAACGACATTTGGTTTAATTGCAACCATTCTAACATTTTAAATCTATGCAAAGTATTGTACATAACTTCTATCCGTCTTAGCTGAACTAATTCCTTTCAATAGACTTTTCTTCTCATCCTAAACATTGAAATTCACAATACCTGCTGGCATCTTGTAGCTGGTGCAGAAATTTCATGAGTTCTTCACATTCTTGTTTTAATGGCAATGACCAACCTTTTCCTTGGTCAAATAGTCCCTCTGATTTTGCTAAATGTCAATTCTTCCACCTCTGTTGGATAAGTCATCAACAAAATCTTCCTAACAGCTTCACAACAGGCTGTTACCAGAAACAAATCTGTGACTTTGTTTTCACTGCCATTTATTCTGTTGTCCCATATTTTCTTTGTTCTAGCAAGGGCAATGAAGCACCATAACCAAGTTTCAACAAAGTCTGGGTCTTCTACCTGAAACAAAGATCCTACTAGTGACACAATATTATGACATTCCAAGTAGGGATGCAGTCAGTATTGATTCTATAGTCCAAGTATTATTGCCACTACCTTACATAGCAATACTATACATCATGTCTACTTATACACATATGCTAATTAGTGGTAGTACCAACCAAGCATTACCACAGCCTTCTTTAATAAAACCAGATTATAACAAAGTCTAAACATTTAAATAATTTTGGAATACTTGTAATTTACTTATTGTAATAAAGTTGTTTAAAATTACCCCTGAAGTTTTTTTCTGAATGTATCTTAAAGCATATTTAATCTTACACAAGTATTTTAATAAGTAGATATATGGAGGTACAAGAAATTACTTTGCTAGATTAAGTAGAATGAAAAATCCCACCCACTCATTATTTTCTAGAATAGAATTTTTCCATAATTTAATAACTTTGTTGATTACTTGAAAAAAGATAATTATGTAAATGATAAAGCAGAATTGTTAGTCAGTTGCTGTCAGATGTCAGTTATCAAACCTGTATAAGTTTTTGTTAAATTTAATTGACAAGGTCTGTCTGTTTAATTTTATATTGTAATTATCCAATTTTCAAATGGTGTACATCTGAATCAAAACTGTGGATACAAGAACTGGATGTTGTCGGATTTTGTAGGTTATATCCTGCCATTATTTGACATGCTAGCATTAAAATTGATTCAAATATATGTGTATTGTATGTAACATCATGTGTAAAATGGTTTACCTATACATCGACAACACCAGAAAAGAATGTATCAAATATTTATGTCTTTTTTTATATCCACTTTAAAATACTGTAAGAAACTAAAAACATTTCCTATTCATTCATGTCATAATGTTTTACCTATTGTTTATGAATCAGAATATAAATAAATATTTACATATGTAATTGTCCATTTAGCTCTTTAGAAATAAATTTAGCTATTAAGCTAAATTTATTAAAAAGTAATCTCAATTTTTTTTTTTTAAATCACTAATTTAAGGAATACTCTCTGCAACTTGTATGGAAAAAAAACTTGAATAGTATAAAAGTTAATGTTATCTTTGTACCACTATTGTAGAAAATTCTTATAAAAGTTGTATTCACTATTTTGAACTGGGGAGATGTTTTAGATTATGCATAATTGTGATGTAATAATTTACATTAGAACATTTTAAAGTGAAAAAAAAAACCTCTACAAAAATCATCTAATTATTGGATTTCAATTGAAGTCCCAAGTTAAAGCCTAGCAACTAAGCAGCTTGTATCTGATCTGAGGCAGGTTTCTTAGTCCTAAATTATTAATAACCCATAATTATTGAGAAACGTGTTAGCAAAAGACATTCTACAGATATCCAATAATTAGCTAATTAACAACTATACCTAATTCTAGGAATCAATTATTTTTGGTTGCTCAAAAAATGTACATATCTAACTCAATCAGAAGGTGATTTCAGTTTTTACAAAAGTACATAACTGTAGGAATAAAATAATGAGTCAGAGAAACAATAATAATACTGATAATATTAAAATGTTTTGTCTCACAATATTATATAATATTTATAGTCTTAACTTTCAGATTCATTATTTTATGGAATATGAAACCATTCCACTGCTAAAATTTTTAAACAACTTCAAAACCTTTAATATTGGTTATTTGGTTGTCTTAGGAAACTCAAATAAACAATAATTTTTTTAAAAATATATCAAGTGATGTCTTTTCCTATTGAAATGATACATTTAAAAAAACTAATAAAGAAATTAAAGAAATTCTGTAAACCTTTACTTTGACAACATTAAATGCCATAAAACAGAAAAACTCACACTAAACATGGTATACAATGAAATTTTTAAATCACCACAATATATTTTTTTTTTAAATTTTCATGCACTTGACAATCACATGCTGTTTCAATTCATTCTGTGATAGGATTGTAATTCACCCATGATTAAAAAAAAAAATGTCTTCAGTCTTTCAAGGAGAATATTGATCTGGCCTTTTAACTAAAGATAGAGTGCAGGGTACTTATTAGCAAATATTCCTCATGACTATTGAAAAATCTTTACCAATTGATAAGAATTCCTCTGTATGTAGACCTTAATTCTTGTTGGTAGCAGAGATTCCTCTGACACTTAACCTTCTGACTGATGAGAACAATGAATTCCATTGTTGATATGGAATTTCAATGGACCCACTAATTAACTCCTACAGCTAGGCTCACCTCAACATAAGATGTACCCATGAATACTAACTCACTAACAATGAACCATCAAATCAGATTATGACATCTGTTTATTTGATAAATGTTGTTTTATCATTATGTAAAGTTCTGACACATGTTGTTTAAATTATATCAAGATTGTATTTATTTCCTTTACCATATATACTTGTGTATAAGCTGAATTTTTTGTTTGAATTTTAGCCCCTCCAGAAAAATGTACTTCTGTATAGTGCAACCAGTCACCAAAACTGCATGACTTTTTTTTTCTCTCTCCAAAAAAATTTACCTGTGTCTAGTGCAACCACCTATTTTTGCATAAAAAACCTGATCATAAAAACTTGCACTATACTCAAGGATATACAATACTTTATTATGTTTTTGACTTAATTATTTTTTAAAAATTTTCCAATCAATATTTCAATTAGTAAATTTTTAACACACCCAACTTTATTCTGTATAAGTATTTCTCTAGGATAGGAGAGTATGTGGACAAATAATAACCTTGTTTTTTTTTTGTTTTGTTTGGTTAAATATTTAGCCAGCAGAATGTAAAGTTTTTTATTGCAGCTTTGTAAAATCCTAGCTAGCCTGAGTTTCTATTGCCCCCCTATATCACAATCACTTGTACCGTTACCTTTTAATAACCCATAACTGTAAGGTCATTGAAAGACCATGTATACTGCAGTAGTAGCAACAGTGGTTGTGTCTAGGTCAAAATAACTTGATGGAGCGTCTTTTCAGTGTTGTCTTTCTGTCAAGTCTAAAGATCCCAGTCTGCTTTATTATTTATGAGGGCTTGAGTTTTCCTTCACTTAAACTAGCTGCTACCCAAGGCAAGAGAACACAGTCTGCCCTGCTAACCTATATAGCTGGTGGAAGATAAATTTATGTCTTTTTCAAGGGCATTAAGGCGAAGTGAACATAATGGAATAAACCAAAATGACGACTTTGCACACTGATTCCATTACCATGCTTGTAACTTACACTACCAGATATACTCATATATGAGACATTAGTTTGGAACTCTTCTTATAATTATATTAAAATAAAACTAGTTTAGAAGAAATATTTTTTTTTAGAATTTAAATAATGTCACAAATTTATTTTATTTTCAGAATCAAATTCAAGAATTCAAAGCTGCTCAAACCCCTAGTACAAATCAGCTTCGCTCCATGCTTCTGGATCCGGCCATCAACTTAGTATTCCAACACATGGCCAAAGAAATGGAAGAGTGCAAGGAGAGACAGAAACAGACACAAAATGAACTGAGTGCATGGAAGTTCACAGCCGACAGGTGTGATATTTCCCATCTTAATCGGGTAACATTTCTAACCTAGAATTGCAGATGCATCAAAACACACCTTCTGTACTCAGAAAATATGTCATCACTTTTAGCTACCAATGGTGATGACAATGGCAGCAACAGCAGAGGTGATGATGATAGTGATCATAATGATGGCAACAGCACCCTGATAGCTGTCATTCACATCAAAACACCCAGTATAGCTTCGAAGTGGGTCATGTCATTCTCACTGCCAAGAATGTCAGTGTTTAGGGAGGCATTAAAGGAGGTAGCAGGAAAATTGTCTTCCAGGGACATGTTTTGGAAGTGTGCACTGAACAGTCAACTTATATTGCACACTATTACTTCTGCTCCTCATCTTCCTCTGTCTTCTTTTTTATGAATTTTATTTATAACTACTACTGACCAGCAGAACAAAACAAAAACTTTTCTTAACGAACACTGTTGGTACATGATCACAAGACATTCCCCCAGCAACTGATTCTTGTCATTATATATAGGTAAAAATGTAACATTCACCATTGACTTTAAATTGTTATTTTTTAAAATATTTTCTTTTTGTTCTTATTTTTAAATGCTTTCTCTTGCTCAGAAATGCCATTTTATCTTTCAACTATACATAAGGTCAAATGCTTTAATGCAATGCACACAAACATTTAGATCTATATTTATCTGAAAGTGACATAAAAGAAAAGTTATAAAATAATATCAAATACTGAAAAATATTATCACATTGTTTTTATAAAGTACAGTAGAATCCCTGACAACCGTACTAAGAAGACCTGGATATGAGGAATTGGTTACAAAGTCTGATATATTAGGGGTTATATTAGATTAAAATAAAAGAACTGAAATCTGTTTTAACATTTATTTTCAATGTCTTATAGTAAACAAAATAAGCTAATGATGAGTGAAACATAACAGAATTGATTTTAAAGAAAAAGAAATAAATTATGTAATGTTAATAAAAATTCATTAAATTAGGTATGCCACATATGCAAAACAAATAATGTAACAAGAATTTTTAATCATTGTTGCAAAATGTTTGTTTCTCTTCTAATGTCATTCTTAACTTTTTCCACATTTCGTTTTGCTTTTATTCTTGAAATTTTTTAAATGAAAGACACTTTTAACTCTGTGTGCATTATTGAAATCGTCATAACTGAATGCTGGCTTTTTTTCCATAAACCTTTTCAATAGCTTTTTCAATTTCAGACCAGGTTTCATTACAAACATGCATCTCATCGCTATCTTGTTGCAGATGTGTCTTGTCATCTTAGAGTTCTAGGGAGGAATCATCATTTAACTCTCTGTTGTTACCTGTATTAACCCATTCTACCAACTCATCAGAATTAATGTTGTACCACTGATTCTCGCTGTTAGCAATTTTTAAAGTTTCCTTCAGAACATCTACCTCTTCATTTTTGTTGTATAAATCTACACTTAAAATCTCATTTTGTTTCTATTGATGCATCTCCATCAATTTCATTTTGTTCTTTTGGAAGCAATTTTTTCCATTACAAGTGTTTTTGATTTCACACACTCTCATGCATCACAGAGCAAAAAAAACAGCATCCTTAATGTTAAAACTTTTGAAATTCTAATGGTTTGCTACCTTTTTGCATCATTTGCATCATGAAATGACTCTTGTAATAACACTTCACATTTGCTATTACTGCCTAGTCCATTGTTTGAATAAGTGGTGTGACATTTGGTACAAAATAAACAGCATAAATATTTCGACAGTCTAACACAAGTTGAAATTCATGTAGGTGGTCCTTACAGTTGTCAAGGATCAGCAAACATTTTGTATCATTTGGTTTACCTGATGTTTTAAAGTGTGAATGAACTTCAGGGATAAATTGTTGAACAAACCACACTTGAACAAAATAGGTTTAGTCATCCAAGCACTTTTTTGGGATTCATATTTTACCAGTAAGTATACCAATCCTTTGAAAACTCAAGGGTGTGCACTTTCCTATCACCAAGATTTGTGTGTGCCAGAAGCATTTGCACATAAAAGAACAGTCTTTCCTTGTTTTGTTTGAATTGGGCACCACTTTTTCTTCATTTCCTGCTAAAGTCTTTTTTGGTAGACACTTCCAGTTCAACCCAGTCTCATTGCAATTTGATTATGAGTAATCCTTCTTTCTTTAATAACGCTGTGAAAGAAACAGAAAATGTTGTAGATGCCTTACAAACTACTGATTTGATTTCTCCGGCTATAGATAATTGCCTAATGCCATGACGAACATTAAAACAATTTAGCAAGCCACAGTTAAATTTGCAGGCTAAATTTAGATTCAATTCATCATTTAACGATTTGGCCTTTGCTATGAGCATCGGTCCTGAAATCAACATCTATTCTGAATGCTTCTCAGAAAATCATTTGTACAGTTTTGCATCTAGAGTAAGAGATTTAGATGGTGAAAAGATTTTTTATTTCCTTGTTCATTGTGGCAGTGTGAACATTGGAGAATAGTTTCTTTGGAAGATTTTATATCATACAATGTTGACTTTCCTATGCTGAACTCAGCCATTAGTTTCAATAAACATTCACCAGCAAATAGTCATTTTAGAATTTCCACTTTTTGCAATAACTCCAAAGTTGGTCATTTCCTTTTATTCCCATCATCTTTTGCACCAATACAAGCCATTAGGGTGAAATAGGCCTAAGCAATTATCCAAAGTAAATTTCCTGAAAAATAGAAATTTGAAATCAGTTACATATCACCCAAATAGTTCAAATATACACATCAAAATCATTTCTGGATATGAGGCACTTCGGATATGAGGGATTCTACTGTATATAATTTCAAATAATCATTTGGTTTTGCAAGTAAAATAGTTTTTAAAAAAAAAAACTAATATAAAAACAATCTGTTTTATCTGAAAAGCAAATTTGTATTAAAGTTCATCTTCTAGGTTTTATATATGTATACATTTTTATGGAAATATTTATTTTTGTAAAAAGTATTTTAATGACTTTTCTCCTGTAATAGTGATCATGTTCTTATTTAGCAGCATATATAAGCCACATGTGTATGTTAAGAAAATTTGTTATAATTAACAGTATTGTTATTTTTCTCTTGTTTTTAAATTATTTTATTTTGTAATATTTATCTTTTTATCTTGGAAAAAGAGTTCTTTAAGTTTGAATACAAAGTCTATCTTTAGTTTTAAAAAGCTTGATTATTTTTTGTAATTTTATTTTAATATTTTAATTATACATCTTAAAATAATTTACAATATAGTTTAGGCTAAATTTAGCAATTGATACTTGCTGATACTGCGAAAGTGTTTATTTTGGTTTTCTATAATCATTTAGTCTCAGCTGGAAAAAACTTAATACTGTGTAAAATAAGAAGTTATTCTAAATGGAATGTGTTTGTATATTTTTTATATTTTGCATAATTGTCTATGTCCATGCATTTTTAATCCTTTTGTATTACTTTACATAATTTGTAAAATCAATGTTTACAAAGTTACACACACACATATATGTGTGTGTGTGTAGGGGGTGTCCTTGATTTATTTGACAACAGATTTTTTTTAATGTTTTATAAATTCATATTTTGCAATTTGTTTTATAGTTTTATATCTATTTTTATATATTTGCCATTTTTTTAGTTGTATAATGATGATTTTATTTATTTCCTTTTTTTTTTAATATGAAAAATAACACTTTAACATTGGCATATGAAATAAAAAAAAAATAAAAAAATTTAAATTTTACTGACAAATATAAGGACAAGAAATAAACTATCTGTATCAGATAAATTTGTTAGTACAGAAACATTGAAAAATATGGATAAATCATTTCAAAACTTATATTTTCAAGTTAAAATTGTTTGTATTATCTGAAGGATTTATATACTTATGCAAGTCATTCTTTATTTACTTGTAAAAAAGTGTATTGACAGCATATCGGTTGTATTTCTAATAACTTCTGATGGATGTTAGCACAATGACAATATTGTGAATGCATAAATTGAACTCCACATGCACAAGGAACAACACTAACAGCTTGGAAAATACTTGAGTGGTAAGAATTTTTTTTCTTATATATATATATATGTTTTATTTTACTTTTTTATATTTAATGTATCTAATTTCTTAGCAATGTATTAAATGACCTAAACCTTTTAATTCCATGATGAAATTTGTCTACAGTTATATAACTTCAGTTTGAATGAAAAAGCTCACGATTTTAAATGATACAAAAATATTTTTTAATAATTGATAAATTTTAAATATATTCTATATAAGTAAAATTGATGTTGGTTTTATTTCAGTAGTAATTTCTAGAAAAACATTTTGTTGCATGCCTTGCTGATTTAATAAGGACAATAACAAAAATTTTCAGACCCACTCAAACAGTAACTCATTTCGGGGTTTTTAGAGGTGCTAAAAACATTCTTGGCTCAACACCCCTCCAAAAATCAGTATTTCAATTGAAATTTTCTGGGATTTAAAAAAAAAAAACTTTTCGCATTAAACTATAAATAATTAAAAACATCTCTTTATTCAGTAAAATACTAGCCTAGAGTAAATTTAATGTTTTGGAACATATTAACAAAACTAATCCATGCTCCAAAAACTATATATTCTGAACTCTTTTTCATTTATTAAATTATGCTTTATATATCTTCAGTAATCTTCCATAATAAAGACTATAAAAATCTGTGCCAATTTTGCTTGTTTTATACATTGAAAGCTTTCAGAATATCAATATAATTTTGTATAGAAAGTGACAATTCTGATTTTTCTTGTTTTAATAAAAAGTTCACATTGAAACCAAAACAATTTTTGTTTATGCTTCTGGATTTCTGTGACTTTTTCTGCAGTAATGTTTAGAACTTGTAAGTTCTTATAGAAGTTGACAGGAAAAGAATATTCTGAATCTAATATATATTTTTTGAGAAACTTTTTTTTATCATACAAATTTCCTGTCCTGTCAAGTGAAATTTAGCATAATTTGGCTCAATCTGAAATATTCTTAGTTACACCTAATTTGATTGGATAGTCTTTCATTAGTGACCCAGTTCAATCTTTACTATTGCAGCTGCTATTCTAAAAATAAAATAATTGCAAGTACATTTAGGTTTAACGTCCTTTGTTTATAAATATTCAAAATATTTAATTTATTCACGTCATTTTTGGTATTTTATAATCTTGTTTGTTAGAAACTAATGGAGTTAATAAAATAGTCTTTTCTTTATTTCATGTGATTATTTTAAGTCAGACAAATAAAAGTATAATTATTTTGAGTCATTAAAGTATGATTCTGCTTTATATCTTGATGAAATAGTAGTTTTCATATCAAAAGAGGGAAAATATATAAATCTTTGTTTCATTAATATTTTATGTTTATAAGATAATTTTTTAATCCTTGAAATAATACTTTATTTTTTCTCTCTTTTTCCAGGAATACTCAAGTCGGATGGTTATTCCACACATTTTTCATATACTATCTTCTTTATTTTAAGAACAATATTTTCATAAATATAATCTTTAGCCTTCTTTAGATGTGCGCATGTTGCATCCTTATGTTCTTGTTAAAAACAAAAGAATTGCTAAGAAAACTGAAGAATACAATATGAAGATTTCAAGAAGACTTTGTGTAGATGAAGTTGTTATACAAATGCTTTGGTCTGTTTTCAGCGTTCTTCAGGTTTATAATCCATAAGAAAAGGAGGCTTATTATTTATTTAATTTTTTTATAGACGAAAATAATAGCTAATATTAAGTATCCCAAACTTCCCTCGTTTACACTGCAAAAAGATGTTTAAATAATGAAATTTCGTTCTATTTCAGCTACTTTTGTTATTAATTTTTTTCATTTTTTTTACAGCTATTTTGATGAAATTAGAATGTCAACAACAATTCAATTTTTTCTCATTTGTCATTATTATTTTTTAATTCACATCTCTTTAAATTACCTTACTATTTCAAAAATGGTCACATGTTTTCATGCATTTTCAAAGCTGACAATTTCATAATGGTGTTTTTGAAACTTGTTGCACTCAGAGTTGTCTCTCTACACATATCAAAATAGTCCCATCTTAAAGAAAAAAGCAGTTCATCAATTTGGTTGGCTTAAAATAGTGTTTGAAGTTGACATTCACAAACAAATTTCTGCATTGAAAATTTTAGCAAATGAAATACAATAGAAATTTAGCACTTATATTTAATAATCAGTTGGTTTCATATCTCTGTGCCCAGACAACTTGAGGTGCACACAAATCAGAAAGAGGGTATACTGCATTTCTTTCATGCAAAACTATTGGGTCCAACACATTGAAATTTTTAATGCTGACAGTGAATGAACATGGCCAGCACAACCCCATTTTAAGTCAGACTTGTTTCATTGATGGATATTACACAGCTTAAATTTTTTTCTTATATTTTTTTTAATGATGTATTTTATAACTGTATGAGGTACTTATTGTATTTTGTTCAAACAGACCTGCTCAAATCAATTTCCCCTTGACTGTTCTTTTTATGTACTTTCTTAAAAAATATTAAACAGAATTCAGATCATAAAGTAAAAAGATAAATATATAAACTGGATAAATACATAGTTCTTTAAATTTTGCACTTTTTCATTTATTCGATAAAAAATAGAATATAATTTTCTAAAAAGTGTCCAGTTTTCCTTTTAATGATCATTAATTTTATTTAGATTCATGGATTTTTTTTCTAATTCTTGGGATTTGGGATTAAACTGAAAATTTATTAATATTTAAAAAAAAAAAAAAATTGGATACATTTTACAAAAATAAAATAAATGAACTGGTTTTATATATATATATATATATATATATATATATATATATATATATATATATTTTTGGTGTATGAGTCCATAAAAATTGAAATGTCATAAATTAGCTCATTTTCAAAATGTAATCAATTTCCTTTTTCTTTTTCTTTTAAAGGATCATTTGTTTACTAATTTTAGCAACTGTGTCCTATTTCGGAGATAGGAATGAAATTGTTACATTTTATTAAAAACAGAAATGGATACATTTATAATTCAACTTTTGTAAAGATGCATTGTTTTTTCATAATTTTTTTCCCCTTAAGATATTATAGAAGATAATAAGCATAACATCTTTTTTTCAAGCAGGTATCTATTCATTTTTCCTTTTTTTAATCTATTAGTGCTTTCCACATCAAAGATCCCCATCAATATATTTAATAAAATTTACATTTAATCTTCTGTTCAATCCTGAACTCCATGCTCTGACAAGTAGTTTTCTTCTAAGTGGGAGAAGCAGGCTGAAAATGGATCCCAAATTCCTTGCAGTGTATGCTGATAAAGTTAA
Source organism: Acanthosepion pharaonis (assembly GCA_903632075.3). Classification (NCBI taxonomy): domain Eukaryota; kingdom Metazoa; phylum Mollusca; class Cephalopoda; order Sepiida; family Sepiidae; genus Acanthosepion; species Acanthosepion pharaonis. The sequence goes on along the minus strand of CAHIKZ030003386.1, from coordinate 90,307 downwards.
AAACTGTTTGATGAAGGGAATAGACATTAGAGTGATATAACTTTTAATGGAATCTCATCTCCATCTCTAAAGGAAGGAATAAAAGGCACTCAGCAAATCTGAATATTCAAACATCTCTAACATTAGTGATGAAGAACAATTTCAAATGATTTTCAGTTATGAGCCAAAAGGCCAATGGGTTGCAGTAGACTATTACTCTGATTATTACATTGACCAAATCATTGATAATAAATCTGTGCTGTAATCAAAATTTTAGTTCCAACCAAAATCAGAAATGATTATTTTTGATGGCTTTTATTGGATTCATATTACACAAGTGGTGTTATCATTTTTCTTTAGATGGGACCTTGATATAATACCACTTTCAAGTGATGATAGGATATGGAACATTCCAGGAATATTAGCTATAACAGAGGTTTATAAGGAAATCCAGACTGCAAATCACCATTAGAAGAGGAAATACAGGAAGACCAACTGTCCAGAAAGTCTTTTATATCTGTTCCAATAAATGTATTTTTATTCATTTCAGTTTTTTAGTTTGAAGATAAATAAGTTTAAAGCTTTGTAATAAGCATTTGTTTGAAGGATTGACCAATGATTGATTTCATGAATCAATGTTGTAGTCATGACTTTCCTTTTTTGATGAGTTAAAAATTGCATAGTTTCACAAAATTTTCAAAATAAGATACATACATCTATGACAAAAATATTCATATTCCAGAAAAAAAGAAATGTTTTTTTCTTAATTCCTTATCCCAAAATTAGTAACATTCAGACATGTACCTTCAATGGATACATTTTATGGCAAGTTCAGGGTGGTATATTTTTTACCTGTTTTTGCCCTACTGTCAATTGTGCTACTGGTTTCTGGTGTAAATGAGATGTACTACTGAAAAAAAAAGTTTCATCTCTGTTGAATCACAGCAAGAAGTTGCAAGACATTAATTGTTGAAATGAATTTTATATGAAAAGTCAAAATTGTCCTGTGTCATGTTTTTTTTTGTTTTGTTTTTTTGAGAATGCAATTTTTCTTGATATTTAGGCTGATCTGATCTAATAATTATTGATTATACATCTTTTACTTCAAGACTACTTATATGGCATTACATTTATAATGATTTTTAACTAGTTTGAACCTGGCAACTTCAGTTATACACTGTTGAAATTGACTTATGGCGCAATAGCACACAAGATGGAAAACAGACAAATATTGAATGATCATAACATTTCGTCTAATTGAGTTTGCAAGATAAATTTGCTACCATTTTTTTATGTTTTATCAACCTCTCTATGCCCATATTAAAGGTTTTTAGATATATTGAAAATAAAATTTTAGTCTGGGATACCTACCAGTTCATATATTAATCAGTTCAGTTCATTCTAGCACTGAAAGATGCAATGATGATATGATTCATGGTCACTCATATGATAGAATTAATACACAGGGATGTTTTCTTGCTATAACTACATAGTTGGTGTGTGGAGTGCATCCTTCTATATCCTGCCTTAGAAATAACACAAAATTTTTAGTTAAGTTGGAGTGTGTTATTTATCTCCCTTAATTTTTCTTCCATGTTTACAGATGACTACTGATGACTTTAGCCCAGTTTTGAAGGTAACAAACTAACATAGAAGAGGTAATTCAGAACATTTAGATTCAATGTCTGGGGATTTTTTTAACGCTTTATAGCACACCATGTATAAATTAGAATTATTAGTGTTAGTTGCAGTGTCAGGGAATGATATATAGTCATGAAGTACTGGTATGAACTGAATTGGGTAGTATCTTTGCTACTATTTTCTGTTTGCTATATTGTTCTATTAAAAAAAAACAAAAAACCTCCTTTTTTTTTTTTCTTTTTTTTTTTTTTTTCATATGGATTATACACCTGAAAGAGGTAAAATCGATTAGCAAAACCATTGTGGTAACAATATCAGTAATACAAAGAATAAATTTAATTGTTCTAACAAATCTTGCAGTAATAATTACTCTTCTCAAAATGATAGATGAAAAATTTGGAAAGTGTGTGAAATAATGAAAAAAAAACTTTCTCAGAACTTGAGAAAAATCAAGTTGGAAAGATTTGTCATGTGAAAGAAAAATACTGTGCAAATTCATTGACTGTGAATAAAAATATCTTTTTCGTGACTGTGGTGTGTTGTTTTCATTGTTCCATCTTAAAAAATGAATATTACTTCTCCCCACCCCCAAAAATGTACTATGATGACTAACTTCCTTGAGCAGTTTAATTTAATATTTTTTTACAAATTTTCAAGATACATGATGACTCTTTATTTTAAATATGTTCTATTTTATTCCCTTTAACATCACTACTTTTCATAACTATTGAATATTACAAATCTCTAAGTTTCATTGCAGATTAAACTTTAATCTAGCAAACGTCAGTAATAAATTAATAATTCAGATAAAATGAAACTAACATTTTTTCTTTTAGTTTTAAATGAGTTTATAGTAAAAATTCTGATATTTTTGCATGCATTATACATCTTATTTTTACAACTGCACAAACCTCATATTTCATATTTTTGTAGATTTTCACAATTTTTCCAGTTTTAAGAATATTTTGCATTTTGAAATAAAATACAGCTTGATTATATTTATTCATTGCTATTTGCTGATATATAATAATCTCTTTGTGGTGAGTTCTTTTCTCGTGTAATAATTTTATACATTTAGTTTAATTTTCTTCTATGATATTGTTTTCCAAACCTTAGCATAAATTCACTTACATATGTAATCCTTTTCAAATATGTTTTTTATTGGTGCATATGCTTGAGGAAATTTTTTAGTAAACAATAGTTTTTTTTAGCAAGTGTAATGTTATATATATATATATATATATATATATATATATATATATATATATATATATATATATATATATATGAACCTTCATCATATTTTGAGTTTTAGTTTTTTTAAGAAAAATTATTTTGATACACTTTGGTTATATCTACTTTTCAAATATTTAGTCTAGTTTCCTTTGATTATTTGAATTTCTTTATAATTCAGTTTTGTGCTTTATTTTACAATATAACTTATTTAAAAAATTTGAACAACTTAAATGATTTGGGGCTTTTTTTTTTGTTTTTTTTTACTAGGAAGAAAACAAATGTTTATAATTTGATAGCTTAATTTAATTTGTAAAAAGATTAATTTTGGATGAATCTATATTAATGAGATTTATTTTTATTTTTGATAACATTCATTGATATCTATTAAATAGAATATTTATAAGAGATAGTAGTTGCACCTTTTGATGCCAGATTAAAAATGTCATTCTGTATTAATTTTTTATGCTGATTATAAAATGGCTTTTTCCTTAATGTTTAACATGTCTAAGAAAAATAATCCAATACTGTTTAAACAAACTTACTATATTTGATAGTATATAAGGCCTTGCCTCCATGTTATTTCAGTAGGAAGTATTAAGAAAAAAAACACATTTACCTGACTTTTTATTATCCCAATTTTTAATTCCTCAATTTCTAGCTAATGTACATCTGGATAGGAAAAATTGTTTACCTTATGGGAAATGTGGGTGCCTTACATACAATTAAATGCAATACTATATGGCCAAATGCTTGCTATAAAACTGTAAACAAGCAAAAAATAATACTATTATCAGGAATAAAAAAAGGCTTTCACAGAGGTACAAAATCATATTCATTCAATTTACCTCAAGTCTTACAACAGTTGCAGAATATATGCTCTAACTACATATCTTTATTTTTAAAAATATTTGGTACTGCCATCTTTGATGTTTTGATAAAGAATAAGGCTATATAGTTAGATATGAGCTGTCAGATTTTGCAGCTCAAGCAGTAGACAAATTATCATAGTAATGCTTTCCAAGAAAAAATGGGATGCAACTTTCAGCCAACAAAATCTTTTTTTTCTTTTTTTTTTCTTTTCTGATCCACAGTTTGTAATAAGATGTATAATTTCATTTTACTTTTGATATCTGACAGTATGTACTTATTGTGTACTTTTTCTCCTAAAATCCATCTTTATGGGGTGGGGTTATAGAGTGGAAGCTGTAAACTTCTTATACCTATCAAGGAAGGATTATAAAATAGTTGTAATGCTTGGTCATACCAAAAACACACTCTCATACACTCATAACTTGTTTAACCTCATATATGACTCATTTCTTAATTATATTCAATGGAAATTGTGAAGTTGTTTGGTCTTCATTTCTAGTCTACAGAGATTGACCTCACATTTCTAATAATTCATACTTATGATTTTTTTTTAATTCAATTTTTAGCCAAGTATAAAAACAAGATATAAAAAAAACTATAAAAAAAAACTATAAAAACAGAATAAATGCCAGTACACACTTGTTTTGTATGCTGGTATTCTTTGTATTTAAATTTTGTATGAAAAATCAGTTTTTCTCAAATTATTACCATGAAAAAAATCGTTTTCTTTTTTTCATCATTGATGTTTCTGTGAAGCTTTTATTAATTTTCCAATACTATTTGTTTTTTTTTTTTTTGCATGTTTCATTTGCATATTAATTTTGTTTATTTTCTCAAAAGTTAGACACTATTTTACTGTTTGGGCTTAAGATGTACATTTTAAATTTTTTTAATTATGTCTTGAACTCAGTTCTGTATAATTCAGTTTTCAAATTTTTTCTAAGCCATAAAGAATTCAAAATAGATTACATTACTTCATTTTCCTTAAATGCAGACTGAAGATTTTTCAACTGCAACTGCTTAATCATTTTTACTTTTATAAATTAAACAATTTTTCCTTTTGATAAACCTGTACACACTATTGCATTTTGTAAATACAGCTGAGAATATTATTTGCCTAATATGTTTGAATTAGGATAGTAAAAAATAATCAAAATTAAACGTTAATTATGCAACTATAAAATATATTTCTTTTTTCCAGCTTTGTTTTAATTAACTGTTTTCTTGTAAGATAGAAAAAAATATATAATTTCTATAGCTTCTGAGTGCTGTTTAAAGGGGAATCATTCAAACAAAAATGCATATTGCTTCTCTTGCATATGAACTATGTAAAGAGATAAATTGATTTTTCTCCTACTGCTTAAATGTTTTGAAAGAAATGCTAAAAAGTTCTTGGCTCATCCCACTTTCCAAAATCTGACCAAATAATCAAATATTCCTGTCACTTTTTTAATGCTTCTTGATTGGGGTGAGAATATTTAATTGCACTCCTTGTTAAAATATTTTATTTTTAAAATAATAGCATATAATATTAATTCTTTTTTTTACCTAAGAGGTTTATCAAGGTTATATTAGAAAAAAAAAAAAGGTGATTTTTTTTTTTTTCTGTAATTCATGAAAGTTTAAAATGTGTTAAATTATATATATAATTATTATTAAAAGGCATTACATAAAACAACTATTAATTCAAATTATCTTCTATGTATATATTTTTTGCATTATTGATATTTACCCACTTTAGCTTATATTGCCACTTAGACAAAATTGTAAAGTATCCAATGGTGCAATAAATTAACACTAGTAACTTACAAAAATAATAATTTAACCATTATTTTATGAAAACTGTCAACAAAAGAACCAAGAAATTGTTTATATTTTGTTTTAATTTATATTATTTGATTTTTGTCAATACTTTATCCCATATTAAACTACACTGGAATACAATTTTACTATCTTTACATATAAATAAGCATTTTATCAATACATTTTGATCTATTTGAATTATTATTGTCACTGTTATTTTGTACACTTCTTTATGTATGATACAGACATAATTGGTAGTTTAACATTTTTACCTTTGTTCCAAGGCTAGTATAGAAATACTGAATGGGCTTTTGGATAGCCAATATCTAAGCTTTAATCTTGGTCTTTAGAGCTTGTGCTACAGTTTCAAATCTAGTATCAACCACTTACTTAGTGAATGCTTTTCAGAAGAAAAATATCTTTGCCCAAAATTTAAAAAAAAAAAATGTTATGGAGATTTCCTCTAACTTTCAGAATTAAGTTTAACCAGGAAAAGCACTAAAATCTAATAGATTCCTTTCTTAGAGGTTAGTCACTTTTCCTAGAAGTTTTAGAGATTACTATTTTGTGTGATAATCTGTACTTCAAATTGTTTGTTTATTATTATTTTTATGATTATTCTTTTGGCATTTAAATATCGTTTTTTTTTTTTGTTTTTTGTTTTACATATGTATACTATGCAAAATGATATTGAAAAGCATTCTGATATAAACTCAGTGTGACAGATTTTAACAAAATTTAGCCTTACTGTGAAGCCATTAGTTGTGATTAAATTTTTTTCATGTTTTGTTGAACAAATGAAATGAAAATGTATCATTCTTTACATATTAATATCAAAACTACAAATCATTAATATTTATACTCTTTGTTAAACTTGAATGCTAATATCAAAAGATAATTAAGTACATTTGAAGAATTTAAAACTTTTTGCTGTGCTTACATATTCTGATTTTTAATTTACAGGAATCTTAACAGCTTCTTGATAATAATTGAAACACTGGTTAAAAGTTTCAAAAGTAGAATATGTACTCAGTATAAAGCATTATATTGCGTATGTACCCCCCCCACACACACACACACATATAAAATGTAAATCAGTTGCATTTTCTTTTAATCATTATATAATTTGTTTCAGACAATTATAATAAATCATAAGGATCAATTTAAATCTGTGTATCCACATTTGATTAGTAAATTTATTCTCGTTTTGCTATGCCGTTTTAATATTCCTGGACCAGAGAATTTTCAAATTGCTTGGTTATTGAATAGTTTTCCTCAATACATACACTCACAATTTCTTATAGTTATGTTGGTTTTTGCTATTATCAGATTATCCTTGCCTTATCTCTTTACAGAATATGTCCTAATGTTTTTTTGTTTTCTTTTTTTTTTTTTTGCTATTAACTATTACAGTCAAACTGGGAAACGGCTAATGGCAAAATGCCGAATGTTACTGCAAGAAAATGAAGATCTTGGGAAACTGATAGCATCTGGAAGAACTGCAAAATTAGAAGGAGAAATTGCCCTGGAAAAAACTCTTGTGCAAGAAATGAAAAAGAACCAAGCTGGTGAGTTGGCTAGAGTGGGGAAAAAATTTGATGAATCTGATAGGGCTTATCTGAATTCAGAATAAGTTACATTTTAAGTCACAGTCCACACACTGTTTTGAGTTATCTCCCTCGAGATTTTTTTAAGATAACATAGAATCCACAAATTATAAAAATTACTATAATGCTCAGCATATTAATATGATTTTAGAATTTCATTTAATCTTTTTTGAGTTTTGCTCTTTAAAGTCAGAATTCATAGAAGGAAGATCAAATATTTTATATAACTTTTACATTCTGGGTTTGTAGTTTAATTCAGGACAGGCAAATCACAGTTGGTATTATGAAAACTAGAAATATTGTTCTACATTTTCTTTGTGATTATTTACACACACACACACATATATATATATATATATATATATATATATATTTTCTTATAAAATCTTAGTCTAATCTGGTAAGTGGCAAATAGAAATCTATATAATAAATTTTGATTGAATAAAAGTTGTATGAAATCTAAAAAAATATATAGACAAACAAAGAAAGTATAAAATTATTTTTAGTACATATCTTTAGTTTTAACAAATATTTTCAAAATTTTCATTTTTGACTATTCTATGAAATTTAAAAAAATTTTATAGCACATGATTGGAAATTAATATTTTGAAAAATATTCCTGTTATTCACAATTTAATGGCTACAAAGAAAATTTTAAAGACTTTCAAGTATAAAAATTTCCTTTCAAAATTCATTATGCTTTTTGATTTTTATAAATTATAGTAAATGTTTTCTTTGTCAAATAATTTTAATTTATGCTGAAATTGACATCTATGTGTGCTGAAGAAAATGTGGGATTTTTTTTACATTTGATTATTTAAATTGTTCAGTACTATCTTATAAAAATTTTTGATAATGAAATTCATTAGATGTAATTTTATCTTTTAAAATGTTCTTACTAGATTTGGATGAATTCTTAGCTGAAATAGATGAAGATGTCGAGGGCATGCAGAGTATGATGTATCTCCTCCAACAACAGTTAAAAGAGTCAAAAGAACAAATTGCTCAACTGAAAGAAGAGAACAAACAGTTAAAGGTGTCAGTGAGTAAACTTAGTCCTCCAGAAGCAGCTGCTACAAATTGTAATTTGCAATCCAGTCCCCAACCATCCCATGAAATAACAGCACCTTCTAGTAGTGGCAGTCAAAGAGTGTCTTCACCTGTTAATATAAACACACAAGCTCAAAATGTTGCCAGCCAGAGATTGCAATCTACTGATGATATTACTAACAGAGATACCTCCTCACCTTCAGAATGCAACAATGAAAAAGTTAACTCAAATGGGACTATTAACACAAACCCCATTGCTATGTCTGAGATGAGTGCCATGGGAACTAATTTAACTGCTGAAGAATTTTCTCAGAACCAAGACATTGACTCAGAAAACCATGAACATCCACAGTTAGAGGAGAGCAGTAATTGTCCCTTGCCATCCTCTGATCTTCCTGCTTCTACTGCAGAAGTAATTGCCTCTAGTGGTGCTGACGAAGGATTGACTGAAATAGTATCATCTCCCTCAGAAAATCAAAATGCTAATTTCAACCACTTTTCACCTTCTGATAATTCTGATGTGTCAAATGAAGCATGGAGTCCCAAAAATCAACCAGCCATAGAATCTGCAGATGAAGTAACAGAAACTAAGCAATGCTTGCTAAATGCCACCACACCTGTTACAGACTGTTCTGATAACCCTAACAACTGGACAAGTAACAAAAATTCTTCTAGTATTATGCTCAATAATAGTGGCAACAATAACAATAGTTCTACTTCTCTACCAATGAACAATGGTACAATGGCAGCCATTTCAGAAGTAGAAACTGATGACTAACTATATTCAAACTTTCCTTCATTATTTTTCGTTTGTCACTGCACTTCATGAAATAATATTTTTCACTTTTTATGTTCTCAATAATTTTTTTTTCTTATACATAATTCAACTGGATAAGAAATTATCATGCATTCTTAGCTTGTAGGTATTAAAAATAAAATTAAAATATTTATTGACTTGATTGTAAGAAACTGAACAGGCTGCTTCATTTGTACTATTGACATTACTACTAAGATTCTTTCTAATTTAATTCAACTCTGAATTAAATTAGAATTCTCTTACAACAAAGCATTTCTTTTACAGAATTGAAAATTTTGTAAGCAAAAGGTAAGAAACAACATAAAAATAGTATTCATTAAATAAAAGGTTCACAGTTTTGATCTTTTTTAATATTGATACTCAATTTTTCATTTTTTGATTGGAGCTAACAAACCAAAATGTAGGCTCTATTCCAAGAATGTTTACTATGTTTATTTCAGTCCATTTTGGTCTTCCAGTATAAAATGGATATTAATAAAAGAGAAACAAGTAATACTGTACACTTTATTTAGCCTATTTAGAAGGATTTTTTTTTTATTATTGATCTTCACCTTATTTACATGTTTTTCTATGAAATTGCTTTTATCATTCTGATAAAATGCAACCATCATTCCTGTTTTGATCACTGTCCATACAATCAATTACCTCTTCAACTGGTTTTCATCATCTGTAGCAGTATTACACACCAATTTAATCTAATTATCATTGTATAAATTATGGCACAGTAATTTTTCTTTACAACTTGAATATCACTTCTTATATCATGGTTTGAGCAATTTTTAGCATATTAAATGTTTTTTTTTCTAAATTGTTCATTGAACTTATTGCAGATTAAAAACATTTTCTTACAATCAAAATATATTTCTGTTTTGCTTTTTACAAAGTACTTTTGACTAACAGGTTTATAATTTGACTTAGACATTGATCATAATTCATTCATTAATGAATTCACTGAAAAATATCTAATCTTTTGAATAGTGGTGTTAAAACAATGTTCATTATTTTCTCTTAATTTACTAGATGAAAACTGAACAAATTAAATAGTATCTTGTTTTGTGAAATTATGAAAATTCACCATGTAAAGACTAGAATTTATTTGTTTTTGTGACTGATTTATAAAAAAAGAAAATTATAACATTAAATCAGTAATTGTCCAGAATAATTGAAATAAAAATATCAAATTCTATGGTTTATATTCAGTGACTTGTATTTTTTATAAAGTACTTTTTTCCTAAAATATTTCAACCATTCTATCACATTAATTTATTATTTTTTTCTATAAATTTAAACAAATATACAGAAAAAAAATACAGTTTTCACTTTAATGATAGGAAAATTATTTTCAACTCGTGGGAATACCCGGTGTTGCTTGTAAGATCTCTGAATAATAGTTTATTATTGACAATTTATTGATATCTTTCATCCATCTTATGGAAAAATGATTGTTTTTTAGTCAATCTTTAAAAAATAAACTTCTTTTTCTTTTTTTTTCTTTTTTTGGTTTTTAACGAAATTTAGGAAAATACCACACTGCCAATACTATGCTTGGGGGTGAGGTAAATGTCCCCATATTTTTGTTCAAAAAGACACTTTATTTTTCATTTTAAATACTAACATAAATAATGTGTTAATGTTGTTTTCAGACAAACCAATCTTAGACCAAGACTGTAGTTATCATTAACCTTTTTTTGAAATTATTATCAATAAAAAGTTAAACTTAAATTAATATATATTTAAACATATTTAATTTAATCATTTTTGCAAGCAAAAACTATAGTGAGCCTTACTTCTTCAAAAAATAATTATTTACTATTTGTTTTAGAGGGGAATTTAGATTTTTTTAAGTAAATTTAACTTTTAAACATTAATTACTAACTATTTTGAAAGAGAATAGAAGCAAGATACATTGAGAATTTAGTTTTGAAAAGTTTGTTTAAATTTCAAGTTATATTTGTATTTGAAAAGTTTTTTTTAACTTACGGTCAACATTAGTCATGTTGAATATTTGTTTTATGAAGTTAATTTTTGGAAAATAAGGCTCACTATAAATTTGTGCTTTAATAAAACTTAATTGAGAATTATTTTTTATACTAGTTACAAACCAAATAAAAACAATGAAGTTTATTTTTTTTAAAGATTGAATAAAAAAAATAATTTTCCATAAGATGGCTGAAAAAATAAATACACACACACACAAAAAAATATTTTAAAGTTACACTTTTATTAACATTTATGAAAATAAATTTGAGAGAATAAAAATTTTAAAAATACATGTATAGCATTTAGCAGAATAAAAACTTAAAAATGAACAGTAATCCTAATCTGGAATAAGAATTATTACCATTCATCTTTGCTTTTTAATTATGAGAATTTCAAATGCACTTTAATTTTAAAATATTTTCATAAATACAGATCATACAAAGATAATTTTAAAAAAAAATATTAGCTTGGGTGATGAACCTGTATACATATTTACTTTGTCATGAACTATTGTAGTTTTTTAGTTTTAGCCAGACACACACACACACACACACACATCTGACAACTGCTCTTTATATCTGTATGGATGGCATGAATAACGACATGAAATCTATTAAGAAAATCAATGTTAATTTCAGTTTTAACAGTTTATTTACTATTCTCAATAAATTTCTGATTAAAAATAATAAATAAAATTGTAATAATGTAAAATAAAATGATTTGATAACTGGTGATTGTTATAGTGGTCATAGTTTTTATGGTTGAAAAGTAATTATGTATTGCACTGCTATGAATTATGAGTCAACCAAGATTGAATGGTATAAAACTGTATCTAGAACTATCATCTCTTCTGTTTATACTGCATTTCAGAGTTAACTTAAGAAAACTTATGAAGAGGGAAATTGGATCCCTCATGAGCTTTTATCATTGTGCTTGAACATTTGGGAACAAAGAAATTGGAAACAGTGTTTCAATTTTTTTGTAGAAAACTCCAAATTTCTTTAAATCTGGAATTGAAAATTTACCTTTCTATTGAGCTGCAGTCATTGAGAATGAAGATTATCACATTTTTGATAATATTTAGATAAATTTAACTTTTTGTTTTTTTATATCCTTTTTGGTAAAATATATTTACTTTCCAAACACCCTAATAGAAATAGAAAATGACAAACACTTGATGGTTATGATGCAAAATATAAGAAATATCAGTTTTCAGTTTAAGATATGGAAAAAGAAGTCAAACAAGAAAAATAGTTTCTTTATTTCAAATTTCTAGATCCCTTACAACATTGAATATATTATTGGTTGTATTTATATATGTATTCCTTGATTCACGTCAGCATTTGTTTTTATTTTTTTATACTGTTAGTTTACCCAATACAAGCCCCAAGGACCACTCAAGGTAGAAGGTTACTGAGTGAGATTGTTGTAAGAGAGGGGGAAGGAGGAAGTAAGAAATTCATATTACAAGAATATGTGGGATAGATATTTGACCATAGATTTAAAGAGACCAAGATTGTAGTTATCAGGGAAGCACCCCCTTCAGGAGTCTATTCCACAAAGCAACAGTTCTGGGAAAGATGATGTCTGAGTGGAACTTACTCCTTATCAAAGGATGGTTTGTCACTGTGAACATGGCATAGCAGGTCCTTGCTGTGAAGGTCTAATCTGGTAGCACCAAGGAATGTAACTCGTCTGAATGTCTGCCATAGTGATAGAGTAGTGAGAGGCTAGCAACATTTCATCTGTGGAATAAGGGTTGCACAGTGGAGAATAATTCATCACCCACAAGGCTACATAAGTACTTTTGAACTCTATTGAGTCTGGACAGTGTGAATTGGGCAGAACCAACCGAGATATGACAGCAATACTCCATTTTTGGTCTAATCTGACTCTTATGAAGTGCTGAATATATTTGCTTCTGTTCCAGAGAATTGATATGGATTAATATTACTCAGAAGTTAACCAAATAATTTTAAATACTTCTTCTAAAAGCCATGACATAGCTTTTGTTATGACCTTTGACACAGGTTCAGTGTTTACAAGTTACCCAGCAGTGACAGCTTCTAAAATATTATATATCAAGAAGTGTACTGGGACATGTTAGGCAAACCTACCTTATTACAAAAGTAAGAGTCCTAATTGAATTTCTGAGATGTGAAATTACACTGGTTAAAATATATTTTAGTACAAGGATGGAAAAATGATGGCTCTATAAAACATGGAATCAATTCATTCGATTTTACTGTAACCTGACCATTTTTTTAAGCAACTAACAATAGATATCTCGGTGCACATCCGTATTCAAACTGTTAACAGTTTGAATACGGATCATGATGTTATCAGTACAATGCCCATGTGAGTATTTTTTGCACATAGTGTATAATTATAAAGATGATCTATATAAGATAGGTTTGGACTTTTATATGAGTTTATTAAATTCAGTTGATATGTAATGTTTAGTGTTAAGTCTTCTTTTACTTTGTATCCACTGTTATTATTACACTTTGTTTTATTACTATCCCTTAATACCAAGACAATGACTTCAAGCATAGGATGCAAAAACAATACATAGTGAGTTTACAACAAATAAGAAAAACGATCAATGATCTTGTCAGAAAAGCTTATTATGCTTACTTTCAAGTGAAGCTGGGCGATCGGGCCAAATTGTGAACACCACATAGTGTATGCAAAACATGTCCAGAGCGCTTAACGCATGTGGGATAGGGATAATCAAACTCCACTTAAGTTTGACATTCCAATGATTTGGCACACGCCACTAAATCACATTGATGACTATTATTTCTGCTTAATCAACATTGCTGGTCTTAAAAAAAAACACAAATCTGTACCAGTCTGATGAAATCCCAACTCCTGTCTTCAAAAGCTTTACGTCCATTGACATTTAAGAATTGGACCATAATGATACAAATGATTTCGTTGACAATGATTTTGAGGGATTATCGTCTGAACCAATACTGTTTGATCAAGAAGAGACCTGAGTTTATCAATAGAATTAGCAAAACTTAGCTTTAAAAGTGGAGGAGAAAAAAAACTTATAATTTTATTGCAATAGAAAAGTTGAATTTGCCTCTTACTTCAGTTAAACAAACTTGTAATGATGTAAATTATTTAAATATCACGTGAGTTAGCGTTCTCCACACCTTCCTATAAATAATCACTTGGTCAGTGATTCTAGCATTTTGTACTTGACAAGGAGTTGAGTGAGGTTTGGATTCTCTTTTCAGTTAGCAATACTTATGACAACTCCCTCAACTAGTCCAATGGCTGAATCTAATTCGAATATAGGATGGCGACTTAAAAGCCTAGACATTGATCCTATTTTTTTTAAAACCCCAAACAAGATTTTTACAAGACATTTACTTGCTACAAGAAAGCAGGAACCTAATGAAAATCTAGATGACTTTTTCAGGGGACTTGAAAAACTAAGATGGGATTGCGATTTCAAAAAGACTGTACAGCCAAACAATGTGGGGACGAAGCTATGCGTGTTGCTTTTATTAGTGGAATTGCTTTACCAATGCGCCAAAGACTACTGGAAAATAAAACATTGGATTTACAGACAGCTTACGATCAAGCTTCAGCCTTGTATTTATCACAGAATAACAAGGCTTATGCTGCCCCTATTTCCCTCTCCTGCTGTTGCAGTCTGTAAGAGTAACCGTTTTGGCAAAGACGATAAAATTAATATCTTAAACCCTTGTAATTCACAGTTACCATTGTTGTTTCAATACCTGAAACAATAATGGTAGCTGTGAATTACAAGCCCGAGAGTACTAATAAGGAAAACTTGATTCTTTTGTGGGACTGTGTCGTTATCGTAGCGTTCCGCTACTCTGTTCATTTTTATCATGGCTGATGATCTATTTCTCGTGACCTTGCCCTTTTTGAAGTAAGCATCACGTTTCTGTAAAATGCTTTTTATGCGACCTTAAACAGTTATTTAAATTTAATAATTCACTACGTCATTTTTAAGATATTTGATTATGGTTACACAATATAAATACTACTTCTGTCCTTGTTGCAGTATAGTTTGTAATCTCGAGTAATTTGATTTTTTTTATTGACTAGAAGTTGTTAAGAAACTCGTCATATGTTGTAAAATCCCTTATACCATAAAATCAGCAGCCATATGAACTTTTCTCTTCCTCTTTAGTCGAACTCACGGAGAGGAACCTATGCCGAAAGGCAGGGTCTCTTTTGGGGAGGTAGGCAAACCTGATCCCGTGTATACAGGGTACACTAGCAATTTTTGCTCAAGTCTACGGACTCCGAACACCCCCACATTAACAACTGCCTTGTGGGGAGGTTGATAAATAGAGGTTTTCTCTCTATGCTATACGGTGACCTTGCTTACGTGGTTAGTGCACCAAAGCTAGCGAGAGGACTTTGGGTTGTTTAGTGACTTTGTTCTTCGAAACAGTAGGATGCCGTTTTCCCACATCCTCAATAGGAATCTTAAGATCCTGTTTATTCTGCTGGGTTTCTGTGCGACCCACTGCCATTAGTAGTAGGTCGTCTCTAACTGGTAGACTACCGGGTTACCGCGTGATCCTGTGCGATGTTCAATCCTCATGAGGTCCTACCGCATTCAGTGAACCCATGTGCGGTCTGCCTGGTTATGGTGCGACCTACTGTCGTAGTGGATGTTCTACATCCGCTCATGGAATCTTAGAGATCCTGTTCCTCGGAACAGTATGATGCTTGCTCCCTGTCTTCTTTTCCCCGATTACATGGTATGCGATTACCATTTGTTCTTTTAAGGACAAAGTTATTTTATTCCCCTTGACAGCGTGTGCCAGCGCACGACCTCTAGTATCTTCAGCGGTTTCTGCACCCACAGCGAACGACCTCTCGTCCCGGTATCTCCAGTGCCTGTCAACGGTTCCTGTACACTCAGCGAGCAACCATTCGTTTCGGATTTCTTGCGCTCGTTAACGGACTCGATATCTTCTGAATACAATCAATCGTTCTGGTATCTACTATTGATTGCAGTCATTCTCGTCGCATACCAATCTATCTCCAAGCTCAATCGGCATTTTATACTCTCACGATGTCATCCTTGACGTTTATCACCTTCTCCCGTGTACATCAGCTTATCTTCTGTGCATGTCAACTGACTCAGTTTACCTTTTTCGAACATGGACTGTTCATTTACTTTTGTAGAATCTAACTTCTACATTTCAGTGAATCACGCCTAAGTTTCCATAATGCTGTCCTGATTGGGTAATAAATATGAAAATTGTATTTTGTTTTTTTACGTGCAAAGTTCTAAAATCTTGCACAGCTGTGACATAGAGAGAGAGAGAGAGAGAGAGAGAGACCTCCACCTCCACCCCGAGGTGGATTTAGTAATCGACAGTGCTAAAGAATTAGAATGAAGGTGCTAATTACTTGGGTAGAAGGGATTCCGGAGTAATTCCAGAAATAAGTTTATTTTTTTCTCTTGTTTTTTTTTTTTCTCTTAATAATTGTTTCTGGGGTTGAGTTATTAGTTAATTACATGTAATAATTCCAAAGTGATTAAGAGACGGATTCGTTAAAATAAAGTTTGTGATAAATGGCAAATTGGATTTTTGGGTGGTCTGAATAGCGGATTTCACCCAGACGGGATAAGTGGTTTTGGCAAAATTTAAGTATACGTTGTCTGCGGAAGATTCAGCAGGAGGTTCGAATCCGATTTTAGTACCTCTTGAAAACTGGTTGCCCGCGGAAGTCCGGAGATTAGGCGGAAACACATGGTGGTCCAGGCGATTTGCATATTAAAATTTGGGGGCGGTGCCTAAAGATGGTTTAGCTCCGCCTGTGGCACCATGCATACCTGACGAGCTGAGAGAAATATTCATAGATATATGATTTGTTTTTTACGGTTTATCAACCATTTAATAATTATTTAAGGCCGAAAAATATTTTGGGTTTTAAGAATAATTCTTTCTTTACATTCAAGCGATCTGGAAGAAGGAAAGAGAAAACGAAGAAGAAAGAAAGAAAAATAATACGAAAACAGGTCATAGGCGAGCACACACACGAACAGGTGTCGAAAAATATCTGGGTCAAGCATCTGACCGATTTTCACGGAATCCACGAAAAATGGAAGTTGTTATCAATTGGTTGTCACCCAAGAGGAAAAGAAGAAACGAAGTTTAGGGACAATGAAAATATTGATAAGTAACAAGTGGAAAGTGTGTCATTGGAGTGATAGTAAAGGTCTAAGTGGGTGGGGAAGTGTATCTAAGGATATGAAGGCAAACCATTAATACGAAAACCCAGACAGTCTCTAGAATTGGAAAAAGCCACACAAGATGATGTCGCTGAAAATTTTTTTTTTTTGAGATAATAAAGATTTTTATTATCGGGCGGAGGAAAATGAAATATTTTTATTTCGTTCAAAAACGCCAACAGGTCTGAGAAATCCCTTTCTTAGATCATATCCAATTAGCGATAAACTGCTTGACAAATACCACGTGTTAAACAGCCGAAGGTGTCATCGCAGTCGCTCATGATAAGGGCGATTTAAATTAATATTTTGTTTTTTTTCTTCTTTCTTTCCCAAAACAAAGCCACGGATTGTCCACGCCCGACTAAAGACGTCATTGGCTAAATAAGATCACATGACACACGAAGGAGGAGAAAGATACCCGACCAGGACCTCATTGGCCGAGAGCGGTCACGTGACGCACGAGGAGAATCGGTCGACGCCCCTGGCAGAAGTGTAAGTGTAAGGAGCCGATGCGAAGAAGCGGGGAAGAGGGTATACGCCCCTCAGAGGCACAGTAAGGAAGTGGGAGTGAGAGTGAGTTACCGAAAATGGAAAATCCCTAACCAGAAATAAGAAGGGTGGATACGTATTTAGAATTATCGAAGAAACCCCTGGCGCCGGAAGACCCACCCCAGTTTTGACTGCGTCAATAAAAGCGAAACCCCAACCGACAGAAATCAGTTTGAGCCGCGGACGGCGGGCCAGGTTCGTTCGCCCCTTTGCGGGCAAGAGAGGCCAGTTCGTTTGGCCTAAGTGAAGAAGTTCGTCCGACCCAAGCCGAAGTGAAGAAGTTCGTCCGACCCAAGCCGAAGAGAAGAAGTTAATTCGCGCACCGACGGCGGAGATGAGTGACCAGTAATTCAGACTCTGAAGAGAAGAAGTTTGAGTTGAGCCGCGGACGGCGAAAGAGTTCAGCCGTGGACGACAAGCAGAGATGAGCGCCCAGTGTTGAAACCGCGTCAAGATAGCTGACCAAGATTCACGCACACTTCTGGACTCTTCTTCAACCAAGAACAAGTAGTTTGAAGAGCGACTTAGAATCAGACCACAGAAATAAGTTTTTTTTTTGACTTTCGTCCAAAGACACACCGAAACACAAATTTCTTAGAGAGCAGACAACTGGAAGCCTTAAAGTTGCCTAGTAAAAGCGTCGTGCCACAATCCACAGAACGGGTCGGGAAGTAGACATAGTACTATGTACCGAGCAATTAGACATAAAAAGTTTGTTACCTTTTTCTTGATACGTTGGAACTTGTGAGTTTTTATTTTATTTTCTTTTATACATAATTGTGTGTTATCACCCCCGTTGGACTCAACTCGCATTTCGGCCCCAACCCCTGTTTGATCTCGTCTGTCTAAGATCAATTCACAACGTGGGTAGGCAGACTGGGGATCAGTGCAGTTACCCTGGTAACCAGGCATTTGGAAGTGGGTTGGGAACGGCGAGGCTGGTATCAATCTAACCAAAGGGTTAGAACGTCACGTTTGGAGCAGCGAGGAGCGAACAGCTGACGCCGCGGCAAAGACGTCACAATTGGCGCCGCGACCGGGATCGAACGACACAGTCGACGCTGCGACCGGGGGACGACGTCACGCGCCTCTCTATATATAAGCTGCCCGCACGCTTGAGTTAGTCAGATGAGTTCGGAGATCAGAACGCGGAAGAGGCGGCTTGTTGGAATTTGCTGGTCTGGTCTGTTGGTTGCCCTGTGTCAAGAAGACCGATCCGAACCAAGAGATCGAAATAGAACCCGGACGAATCCAGATTACTTCATCAACAAGGCTATGAGAAAGCAGACTGCTATATCGTAGGGTGTCGACGAAGATCCACGAATTACTTCCCTTAGATCAGCCGAAATTGTTTAGGCAGATATTTTCCTACTCTCTCTCTCTCTCTCTCTCTCTGACTTTCCGACCCAAACGAGTGAATCTCGTTATGACATTTTGTACTCGTGTAAATTCTTCGGTAGAGACATAAAAAACAGTGGCCTAAATAGGTCTCTTTGTACAGGTCAGATATGTTTTCAAAACTTATGGGTCCCATACACGAACTCAACAAGGTTAATAAACCGTTTGTCTGGACGCAAAATGCCGACAGAGCCTTCAAAAAAATCAAGGACCGTCTCTCTTCGCCACCCGTCATCTCGTTTCCAGATTTCTCCAAACTTTTCACACTCACCACCGACGCCAGTGACGTCGCATGTGGAGCAATCTTAATGCAAGAAGCCGACAACGGGAAGAAAGATATCATAGCGGTCGCTTCCCATACATTCAACTCCACAGAACAGAACTGGTCCACGAGTCATATGCAATAAAGTGGGCAATATTGAAATTTGATTATTTCCTTCGCAACCGCCCCTTCGTCATCTTCACCGACCACAGATCGCTGACATATCTGGACCAACGAGAGTTCAATAATGCCAAAATACGACGATGGCAAGAAGAAATTTCATGTTATAAATTCGTCTTGGAATATGTTGAAGGCGAATCAAATGTATGGGCTGACATGCTCAGCAGAGGTTGCGGACATAAGAAAACGAAAGCCCCGAATGACCCTACACCGGCAGGCAGGACATTCGAGGTAAGCGGTTCAGACCTCCGCGTATACATCCCATCTTGGTGCCTCGGCGAGTTTAACGGTTTACAGCTCATTCCCAAAACTCACACACCACAAAACGACCGCACCCACAAAGCGCGTCACCAACGCATTTTTTAACCTATCACTCCACCACCACCATCCCCACTGAGAGAATCTGCAACCACCTCGGCATCGCAGATGAACAACTGAAGGACGACGCCCTGGCAAAAATCATCAGCGCCCTCCAGTCACCCACCCCAAGCGAACCTCATATCGATCCTGACGACCACCGAGCTACGCTTTTCAAAAAGCATTTCCACCAATTTTTTCTAGAACCAGGCACCTCCGTTTTGATGATAAGAGACAGTAAACACTCTCCGAGATTGGTTGTACCATACAAACTACGACCCAGATACCTCTACCAGGCACACGAGGGCAACAACCACTTAGCTGTCACCCGTATGCGAGAACTCCTTTCCAGCTACTGGTGGGAATTCAAAAACCGCGACATCAAGGCCTATGTCGATTCTTGCGACACGTGTGCTAAGTGCAAGGGCAACTACGGTAGACGTATCCACTGGCCCATTGGCCACTGCAAACGAGGAAAGAGACCATTCGATCTCGTCTTTATAGACTTTGTCACAATGCCCAACTCAAAGGGAAAACGCTACATCCTAACCATCTTGGATAGCTTCAGCCGACATTTTACAGTCATACCATGCGCGAGAGACCGTGCTATCGACGCCGCCCGCAGATTGTACCATTTCTTCCTTCGACACAGAGAGATTCCACGCATAGCATCCTCTGATCGAGGCACACACTTCACTGGAAAAGTCTATCGACAATTCTGTAACCAGATGTCAATCACGCAAGAACTTCACTGTCCTTGGCGCCCTCAAAGCTCAGGAAATATCGAGAGACAACATCGCACGATGAAGAACGCACTTTATATGTTATGCGAAAACAGGAACTGTGAATGGACAGACGTTCTAGAATCTCCGTTTCGTCTATGAATGCCACGACCAACAGCGCCACCGGTGTCTCCCCGCATTATGCCATTACCGGCCATCACCCCAACATCGGCCTACCTACACTACACAGAAAAGAAATCACAAGCGACGATCCTGGAGCATATGGAATGCAAATTAATGCCCTGCTAAAGCAGGGTCACCACCACGTCACCCTGGTCAACGATGAAGCTGACCACAAACTTGAGACTAACTTAAATCGCCTCACATAAAGGACCCAATACAAGTAGGCGACAAGGTTTTTTTATCGGCCACACTCAACTGTTGCCCAATCCTCTCATCTGCCCTGGATAGGAAATTACACCATTATAAAAACGAACAATATGATGTGTCAGGTGCAAAACGATGATGATGATACAATCTGGATTCACCGTGCACATATCCGACGACTGGCTCCACGCCCAACACATCTTTCTAACACAATCCCTCTGCCTCCACCATGTAACAGTCACCAGGATCATTCTCCTCTACATCCCTCGGGGACACATAACTCAGCAAAACAGATGCCAATAAGAAGAACACGAGGACAACTTCCCACACGCTTCAGAGACTTTATCATGAATTAATCACCCAAATATACACGAATAACGCTCACTGTAAATGAGCCTTGTTATAAAATAAAATAAGACATATCTCGGCTGATTTACAGGCAAATACTCAAGAGCGAGAACCGGATGTGAACGGGACAAAGCCCCGTCACAAAATGACCATTATCTTTCTTTACAAATGTTTCCGACACACGTGTTCCGGTCGAAAAATAAAATAATATTTAAAGTGCTCTATTTTTCGTCCAATAAAAATGCTTCCCTCCTAATTATACTCGCTTCATTTCTCGAGCCTGTTAAGCCATAAAAATCGCTATAAAAGGGGTCACACGGAAATTCAACGGGCAGTCAATAGGTGCCCAGGATAGAGACCGGTCACGTTCAGCAGCTGTCAGCTGGAGAGCGTCAACCACCGTCAACATGTGTGAACTACTATGAGAGATCGACCAGATCCGAAAGCCGGCTTATGAACTTTACCACAAGGTAGCTGTCCCAAACCCTCACGTTCCTGTTGAAATAAACCACGTAAATCTATTTCTACTGTTGTCGTATTTCTTTCTTGCAACCATACGCTTGTCTATAACACTGCTTATGTTGAAAAGATTAATGTGGCTGCGTGTTGAAGAGTATTTAACATTTATACATTATTGAATCAAGGAAAAACAATGAAAAACCGATTTTTGTTTCAACGATAAAATATATAATAAAATCAACAAATACAAAACAATTTTTGTAATGTGTGAATATTAAAGAGAAAAAAGTATTTTCCCTTTGTCTGTTAGCTTGAATAAGATAAAATGTAATTAAGGATGTTTCTTGAATAGAATGTTCAAAGTTCTATGATTAAATAGAATGTTGCATTCAGAAAAGCGTACAGTTAATTCAGTTGTGTGTTATTTGTATAACTAACAGTGTTGTTTTGTAACTTGGCTTGTTCACGGAGAACTGATGGCGAAATGTAATTCAAGTTCTGTGTCTGTGTGTGCGCAGTGAGTAGAATCGATAGTCTGTGTAGACGCGTGTGAGTTGCTGAATTTTACTGTCTATTTTTGGAACAAAACGTTGCTTTTATAACTACTGGTAGGATCCAGGAACAAAGGCGGGAGAAATTTGAACGAACACAGAAAATATATGATTGGATGAAAAATTAACCAATCGGTGATTTTTTAACAAAAGCATGTTTGTAAAATTCACGGCAGGAAAAATTCAGTGTGGTGACTGCGAACAGTAAATTGTCCTGTGGTAAACAGTATTTATTATTTAACCAATCACAGTTGAGAAAAATGTAGGCGTGGCAAACGTAGTAGTAGTCACTACAACTACTTCTGAATGAACTGTGAATTGGAAACTAATTGACACTTAAAATTCAGCTCTCGAGAAACTGTTTAAAATTTTAACATACACTTATAAATATTCTTATCTTGCACAAATTTTCATCCAACAATTTATTCAATACACATTCTTCCCACAAAACTTTAATTGCTATTTCAAACAAATTAGGAAAGGACGTTGAACTAAATTTAAACTTCTCTGTAACACAAAAACAAAAATCAGGTGTACACATAAATGCAACAATAATTTCAATACTCATCAATTTGCATCACTTTTGTCACTGATAAAAGAAAAATCTATTTTTGTTATTGCATTGATTTGTTGAATTTATTTCTCTTGTTTATTGTTTTTGACACATTTGTTGAAACCAAAAATAGTAGAGATTGAATTGAGGCCGTTCGACCCCCTCCAACATACACACACCTTAGGCATATGAACATTTCTCATTGCTAAGTTTCGAGTTCCGAACCACTGCTTTTCATCTGTTTTCTACAATACTCTTTTCAACATGTACGTTTCGTATTTTATTTCTTGGAATTGTTATTTTCCAAGAATAAATTTTGGCATATTTTAGTTAAATTCCTTGTTGTCCTTACCTTTGATCTGCTAGATCATTGAATTTTATTTTTAAATTGTTAGCGGGCACGTCTGATTAAGACAACCCAGGCCTGTTTGCGTTACACTGTACCATAAGAGAAATAATTCTCCAGTTCGGGAAGACATATGTAACGAGTGTTCTAAAAAGGGACACTGCCAGTGTGTGTCAGTCTGGAGTAACGAATGTCACAAGCGCTGCCCGACCGTGTTCTCTACCAACATAGCAGTAAGTAAAGCAGAAGACTCTCACATGTTGCGACAATTATAACTATAAAAAGGAAAATTGTTTGACTCTTGTGCATCCGAAAGCTTTATTAGCGAAAATACAGTTCATTTTATTCTTTAAAATTAAATTCCTTCGTCAAAACAGGTAACTATGGTATAGCGGTTGCTATGTTTTTCACACCTCCAAGTCATTTTATTCGCCTGCGATTGGCTAATAAATTACTACTACCTTTGTATAGGACAATCTAGCCATCTCAGTAGTTCCTTTGAATCTTTTAGTTCTGAGCATACTTACCTATTCTGTTTAGTACGTGTGTAGTGATTGGTTAAGTTTTAACCAATCACATATTTTTAATGTAAGATCAAGCTTTCCCGCAGTTCCGTGGGAGTTTACCTCTTTTCCTTAAATAGGGAGACTGTAGTGGACGCCTACCTACACCACACCTACAAATTACTCAACAGTAATTGGACGGAAAATAAACAATACCTTTTGTACAGATAATTTACGCATCGCACGAGCCACATAAAAATTTCTCGTGTTTTTGCTTCACCAAACTAGCTATAGAAAAAAATCAACGATTGGTCGATTTTTGGCCAATCACATTAAATGACACTTTCTTCAATATCCTTGCAGACATGGACGAGAGGAGGATCGTGGTACTAACGATGCTAGTTGTGGTAGCTAATACCTGGGAACACAGTGAGAATACTGTATTTAAGAAGACTAGCAAAGTGATTATAACTAGATCAAAGTAGTTGATAACCTTGGTGATAGACCTGCAGCCGTATGAGAAGTTACTGGGACCGAAGTGGACAAACTAGATACAGCCAGATCACAAATCGCCGGAGAATATTTACAGACTCCGGAATACCACTGTATATTATACCCCTTAGCTCAGGAATCCCTAATACTTGAGAGACAATGGAAGGATATGAATTACTATTTGAAAGGAATAAAGTTGTTACGGATCAGGCAAAAGAGGGCAGTATTACCTATAATGGGAAAAGCATTAAGCCATTGTTTGTTGCTGTTCTACCACCTTTAATTTCCTCTTAATTACTTTCACTTCGCCTTCGGAGACTGTACCAAACAACACGTTTGTATCGAGGTTTGTCCGGCTTTCTGCAGATATTAATTTTTTTTTGCTGCATTCTAAATGTCTTAGCGCAGATTCCCCAGCCGTGTCTACATCTTCAGTCGACCGTGAATGGACGGACATCACTTCTGCTTTCTGCATCAAACAAATCACAACGTGGGCAGGGAGCAGGATTAAACCAGCGGACCGAATTATGGCTACTCCCTTAAGTTCGGTTAGGACCGAGTAGACGCCGGAGATAGAAATGACAAAGCCTTCATATGGGACTTGGCAGATTTGCCAGACTGTGAACGAGGTGGCCTTGGCATAGATGAAATGGCTTCGCACGCCTCCTATCATAGTCCTCGTGTACTTCCCCCCTCCATGTGACCATATCGGCGAATTGACGTTTCGTCTCGCTCCCGAAAAACTCGTGCTCATCGATGGTGCATACGCATGTGACAATGTGTCACCCCCGTATTCTGGAGTGAAACGAATGGTGTTTCTATCGTTGCTGGCCACAGCCCGAATGGTGATTTGGACGATGCGACAGGAGGAAGTCTTACGAGACAACCGTCTTTCTCATCAGGATCTGATCCGATTCTTTGAGCATCAGCTCAAGATGAAGATTAGAACTGATAGAAAATGGTTGATTTCGACAGACTTTAGCCCAAAGGTGGGTGACTGATGCGAGCTTGGTTCGAGTGAACGGGACTAGCCCTGATTTTCTCTTTTAGGTCTACTTAATTCACATCGGATGTGGTTTCCTGTGGAGCCCTCCCCTGGTTAAGCTATACAAGCTTTGTGTACCTAGTTAATGTGAGTAAGTTTTGTTCCTGGCCTGCTCCCGGCTGCACCTTTGGTTATGATCACCAACCTCCCTATTTTTGTTTTTGGCTCTCCTTTTCATCTCGACTGGGTCAGCTTTCTTTACTCCCCTTGTCCGTATTTATTTTCTCCTTTCCCTCTCCCGTAGCGAGAGTTGCCTCTTGATTTTGCCTAAGGGCAGAATACAGCGGCCTCTCTTTTTTGACAGTTGGACAGGACCTACTAATATCAGTTAACCTTGTTTTGTTTTTTGGATATTTAGTTTGTTTATGGGTTCATTCCCCCCCTCTCATTGTAAATCATCCATGGATTTTTATGTATAAATTTTTTATAATCATGAAATTTTTATGTCACGGGGTGCATTTTTTAGTTTCACTGAGAGTATGCGGTATATGGAGGATTGATTGGTGACGGATGAGTTCTCGTGGTGAATGTGCAAATTGTAATGAGTGAATCGAATTAGCTAGTCAGATAAGATAGTCAGTGAAGACCAGCCTCAACCCATTTTCCTCTTTTTCGGTCTTGCACCAAAATTATATATTTTTATACAATAAATATCAATAAGTTGATATTAAGCTGATTAATATTCGGACTGATCTTACTTCGTTTGGCTATACAGCATTTGACCCTCCTATATTCCTTGTAAGTTGTCTTGTTAATTGTTTTGTAACATATTGTACTGTGTTTTTTTGTATGTATCCGTTAGCACCGTTTTGTATGTATCCGTTTTGGTGCTGAATAAATATATTAATCACTCATTCTTCTCCTGTATCATTTACCTCGACGATACAACAGATTGGCGACGAGGATTCTAGATATCGCAACTAAAACAACAGGCTTACGACAAATTATTGGATAAAACGCAATTGTAGAAAAAGGTACCCCAGTCAACGATAGCAGCAAAGGACGAACAAACACGCAGAAACATTCATTGAAAGTACAAATTGACAGGTACTGCTCACTTACAAAAATGGAAAAAATTTGAGAACCAACGTGGAGAAGACTTTGAAAGGCATCGAAAAGAACTCGAGCAACAAGAAATTTCAAAATTACTGGAAATTTTCTCAAAAAAATCGGTATTGGGTCCGGTATGACTGGTTTTGTTTAGGGGTAGTTGGTTTCGGTCGTATCGGCGAAACAGACTTCTCGCAGGTGTTGCCTGTGAGAATCGGCGTCTTTACTGGCCACCAAGACGTCGTCGATGTAAGCGTATACGCGCGGTAGTCCGCGCAGGACTTCGTCTATGAGCCGTTGGAAGGTCTGGGCAGCGTTACGTAGACCGAATGGCATTTTTAGAAACATATAAGCCAAACAGTGTTGTGACTGCCGTCTTAGGGACGTCTTCCGCAGCGACGGGGATCTGATGGTATGCTTTTGTCAGATCGATCTTTGAAAAGATGCGAGCGCCCTCCAGTCCGGACGAAAAATCATGGATACGAGGGACAGGGTAGCGGTCTGGTACGGTTGATGCATTCAATTTTCGGTAGTCGACGCATATCCGAAATTCTTTACCACCAGGTTTAGATACTAAGTGCAGTGGAGAGGCGTAAGGGCTATCGGAAGTACGAATGATGCCATCACTCAGCATTTTGTCGAATTGTTCCTTGGCGTACGCCAGTTTGTGCGGAGCGAGTCGTCGCGGATGGGAGTGTGCAGGAGGACCTCTAGTTCTGATGTGGTGCTGAGTCTGGTGGTTACCTGAAGCAGTTACTTGGAGTGGCAGTGTTATATCCGTGAACTGTGTCCATGGCATGTTGCGACGCTGATTACTGTGGGCCTTGACGTGTAGGGGGACCTAAGACACGGAGATTCGTAGTCGTGTCGGACAGGGTCCTGGGGTTCATATGGACCGCCAGTGCGTAATGCGCCAGGAAATCCGCGCCGAGGATAGGTATCTTCACGTTGGCCACGGTGAATGTCCAAGTGAAATCACGTCGCATGCCGATATTCAGAGTGAGGGTCCTTTCTCCGTACGTGTCTATCGCGGAACCATTCGCAGCTCGTAGTTTGAGCAGGGTGGTCGTTCTGATAGCCACACCTGTGTCTACTAGGAATTTCAGTTTGTTCCGGCGATCCCAAAAGTAGAATAGACGACATTGCGTGTTGGCACTGGATGAGTTAGTCGTCGCCACTCTCCGGTTTACTCGTTTCCCCGGGCCGACGGGTGTGTACAGGGAGTTCTACAGTTCCTGGCTCCATCGCCAAATGTGCGATGAAACCAACAAACGCCCTGGTCGCTTCGCCGTTCTCGGCTGGGGGTACGTCTCCGTCGAGATGGGGTCGGTTTCCTTGTCCGTGGGCGCAGGGTGATCTGGATCTCTCGAATTTGTCGTTGAAGGTCGGCCAACGCCCGTTCTGTCTTACTTGGCTCGTAGCGTTCGTTCTTTGCTATGTCGGGGGCGTGAACTGCGTTAACGCTGTGGTCAAACTGCGCAAAAACTAGGTCAGCAGATTCTGCCAAATCATCCAGAGGCGTGGCTCTTGTCATTGGTGCGATAATCTGAGCGACTGATTTGGGCAAATGCTCCAGCCATAAACCTCGAAGAACCTTTTCTGACACATTGTCCTTTCCCAGCTGGTTCCTCATATACCTGAGAAGCTGGGATGGCGTCTTGTCACCTCTGGTGACGTTCCGTAGAATTTCTTGAATCATGAACGCCCGGTACGCTTGAGGATCGCTTCCTTTAAGTGACGTACGGTTCATGTTCGCGCAAATCGGAGAGGACGTCAGAAATTTCGTCCATCATATCGGATGGGAGATTCTGCATTACGTTCGCGAATCTGGCTCGCTGCGAAGTGATGCGTAACATTGAAAAGATCGAGTCTACCTGCACGAACCAGTTCTTGGCATTATGGTGGTATGCAAGCAGAGGTATGATCGCGGCCGTCATGTCTAAAGAATCACCTTTGACCGACTCCATCATCACTTAGCTGTCTCACGTCGGGAAGTCACCACTTGTTGCGGGGCCAATAAGGATGTGGCCCCCGCAAGCTTTATGAAGAAAGGTGTGAACAGCTAAGACAATGAGGGGACAAAGGCAAAGGTTTAAGAAACAATAACCTTGATTTTATTTTATCCAAAATGTACAAGAGTGTACTCTGGAGAAATATGTCGGTATCGGTGTCGGGTCCGGTATGACTGGTTTTGTTTAGGGGTAGTTGGTTTCGGTCGTATCGGCGAAACAGATGTAAAGATGAAAGTTGAAAATCGGCGGTAGCTGGTCGGCTGCCAGACGGGAAAATTGTCAGGAACAGCAGCAGGTTGATCGACGTCGCACGAGATTCGTTGTATCTATCGGTTAGGACGAGTCCCTAAACAGGGTCGAGTGAGTATAGTGATACGACTTCACAGGGCGGATCGACTGCGGATACGGGATCGCGCCGAAGTGTAACACTTGGCGAAGCTGGTCAGAGAGGTGATACACCTTCCAGGGAGTATCGACCGCGGAGACGGGATCACGCCGAAGAGTAACACTCTCGACAAAGCACCGGAAGCTCACAAAGGCAGCGTACTACACTTTGATCCAGGATATTTATTCATACAAAAAGTACAAATTGTGGCACAAGGCCGAAAAGGGGAGGTGGTAGAGGCTGGTCAACACTAACTATCTTATACCTAGCTAATCAGATTCACGACCCATTCATACATTACAATTTACCCATTCACCACAAGAACTCATCCATCACCGTTCAATCCTCCAACCACCATAATACCACATCCTCTCCAGGGGAACCTATAAAACGCGCACTACGCCATAAAAATTTGATGAAGATAGACAATATACATAAAATTCTAATAATGATAAAATGATAGGGGAGGGGAGATGAACCCAATAATAAACTAAAATCAACACAAAATTCAAACTAAACATAATTGATGTTAGTAGGGACCGTCCAACCCTCAAAACAGAGGGGCCGCTGTATTCTGCCTAGAGGACAGAATCAAGAGGCGCTCTCGCTAAGGAAGTGGGGAAAAGGATAAAATATTATGCGGTAATGGGAAAGTATAAAGCTCACCCAGCCGAGATGAAAGGGGACCAACAAACTGGGGAGATTGGGAATCTCGACTTGGATCATAACGAAAGAGCAGCCGGGATACAGGCCAGGACCAACATTTACTCACATTAACTAGGTACACTGAAGCTTTTCTAACCTAACCAAGGGGAGGGTTCCACAGGAAACCACCCCGATGTGCCATAGGTTGACCTAGAAGAGAAAATCAAGGCTAGCCCCGTTCACACGAACCAAGCTCGCCTCTTTTACCCACCTTTCAGCTCGCCGACATGGTCCCATAAGGGGCGGACCCGGGGGCAATGGTAGAAGGCGTGCGAAGCCGTTTCCTCTAAACCAAGGCCACACTGTTCACAGTCTGGCAAATCCGCCAAGCCCCATATGAAAGCCTTGTCGTTGAGAGGCAGCCGATTCCGAGCCAATCGCCAGCTAAGCGAAAACTCAGGGTTACTGAGGTAATCCGCCGCTGGCGCCCAAGACCAGTAGGAGTGATACTCCTCCTCCGACAAGCCGAGCGTATCTCGTAGGGGATCCTTCGCGGGCCCCTCCACTAATTCACGATAGAAGACCTTCCTAGGCCGAGAAAGGTCACTGGACCGGGGAACGGCCATCAAGGCCGACCGACACTCGCGAAGGAAAACCGATTGATAACGGGGTTTACGACGGCGCTCAACCCGCGAGATGGGGGGACTGATGATAAGGCCAGGGAGCGCGTCCCTAACAATCCCCTCCAGAATCGGATCTCCTCCAGTCAATGCGCGACGTAGGAAAGCCAACCTAGAGGCACGGACGTTTAGTGCAGACTCGTCTGTCGACCCAATTCCCGCGTCCCCTCCATAAAATGGAGGATAGCGATCGCTCGAGCGCCTTCCTGTGGGTCGTACAGAGAGGAAGTACGGACAATCGATAAAGAATCAGGGGGAAAATGTATGTAGCACACACCTCCGCCCTGCCCTTCACGGACAACCTCCGTCGATTCCAAGTCTGACCGGCAGAATCGACCTTTGCTCGTACTTCAGACCAATTCTTCTCCAGCTGGAGGTCGGGCCCAAACCACACTCCAAGAATGCGGACAGGACCGTCCGTCCAACCGAAGCGGCCCGGAAGAGCGACCCCTTCCAGGCACCTAACCGCAAGCCGGACGACTTGTCGCGGTTTATCTTGGCCCCTGTCACCTTCTCGTACCGATCAAGCGCCTTCTGCACCGCTTCAATGTCGCTGCGGGACGACACGAAAGCAGATACGTCATCGGCGTACGCGGAAACCCTGGCTCGAGGCCCTCCAGGTACGGCGATTCCACGTAGGGCCGGACTGCACGTCTCGTCCTTCAGTCAGCGAAGGAGAGGCTCCAACGCCAAAGCATAAAGGAGAGGCGACAGCGGACAACCCTGACGAACCGACCTAGACAGCACAAAAGCGTCCGACAACCTTCCGTTCACCTGTACCACTGCACTGGGGGGGCGATAAAGGAGGCTAATCCAACGGAAGAAGTTGGGTGCGAATCCAGCGGCCTGCAGGACAGTAGCAAGGTAGCGATGGGCAACCCTATCAAATGCCTTGGACTGATCTAAATTGATCAGCGCGGCTTCTTCGTCGTCTTTTACACCCTCTATGATCGTGCGGATCAGATGCAGGTTGCTCTGAATTGTTCGGCCCCTCACAGAAGAAGTCTGCTCAGGAGCCAACAGAGACTCGGTAACTGACTACAAACGCTCCTGCAGGATCTTGGCCAAAATCTTTAACTCTGTGTTTAGCAGAGTTATGGGCCTGTAATTATCTAGGTTCCCCCCACCACCTTTGCCCTTTTTCAACAGAGTGATCACACCCCTGGTGATCCGATTGGGGATGGACCCCGACCGAAACCAGTTGTTAAACACCACTGTCAAAATCGGAACAAAGATGTGCGACAGCCTCAAGTACAATTCATAGGGCAAAGCATCCAGACCGGGTGACTTGCCTCTGCCGACCTTCAATGCCGCGTAGACTTCGCCCTCTGTGAGCTCTCCCTCGCAGCTAGCCGCTTCAGTCGGCGAAAGCCGAGGAAAGTCAGCCAAATAGCTGCGAAACTCCTCCTCACGGAGACCAGGCTCCTTGGTAAAACGGCTCTCGAAATGGCGCCGAAACGCCTCGCACATGTCGTCAGTGGCCCGAAGAGTGTGCCCCTCCGGGGATTTGACTTCACGAATGCAACGATCACCACCTCGACGGACCTCTTCCCTGCGCAGATCTGCGCCCAAGTTCACGGCTTCGGAAGACATCTTGCTTAACTTATGCCTAATTATCTGGCCCATGTAACGCTCGCTATTCGAACGATCTAGGGCCTCCCTAGCTAAGGCTATCTCTAGGGGATTCCCACCAGCCACCGCCCGGGAAAAACTAGCGTTAAGCGTCTTCACCTTTTCAGCTCTATCTAGAGTGAGCCGTTTGCCGAAATCAGTGGTGAAAGACCTAATCCTACACTTAAGTTGCTCCCACCACTTATTCCCGATAACCGCCCCCCTACTAGTTCCCGCTGCACTAATCTAGTTAGCTGTTCCTGGAAGTCCCGCCTGTCCAGTAAGGACAGATTGAACTTCCAGTACCCAGCCATTCTAGGCCTAGTTCCTAACGCCGCCCGGTCACAAACAAGTTTGTGGTCCGAATAGCCTACCCAGTGGAACGTGGGACAATCTAAAAGATCTACGTCGGCTCTTCTAACTAACATTTTGTCAAGGTAGCTAACTACTTTGTCACAAGGCCAATTAAGAGCCCACGTCCACATTTTCCCCCCAGGATGATCGACCCGGTATCTATCGACAAGACCATAATCGTCAATCAGATCAACCAGGCTACGATCTCCCCTTCTCCCGCTAGAACCCCGCCCCCAGTCTAACTTGGGGTCCCGGATGGCATTCCAGTCCCCCATTAAAACTAGGCGCGTCGAATCAACTAGGAACGGCCCCAACAGCCGAAAAAACGAGACTCGGTCCTCCCGGTCATTGGGCGCATAAACCGCAACGACTCGGAACGAACCACTTTTCACGGCAATATCAACCGGACCTCGGCATCGGTATGCACAAGGTCCACCTTCGCATCAGGAGTACGTCTGACAAGCAAAGAAACTCCTCTGGCAAACCGGCCCCCATATGCTGAATAGACGACAAAGTCATCCTCCAGCACACACGCATCGGAAGTGCAAACAAAGTGTGTCTCTTCGATCGCGGCAACATCCACACCAAAGGACAAGAAGTCCCGGAGCAGGCGGGCAGCCTTACCCCGATCCCTCAAGCCCCTTGCATTCAACGTCGCTATCTTAATTTCCATCTTCTAAGTCCTGTAAAATATAAAAAACAGAATTAACCTATTCACATACCGGGCGGAAATCTGCAGCGGTAAGGACCCCGACGGATTGTCCTAGGTTTCCTGTACCCAACTCGGTCGTCATACGACCACCCAGGACAACACCGCCAACGTCCGTTTATGGTCCAATTTTATGGTCCTATACAAAGAGAGATGGAGCAGAAACGGGACCCTCCCAGAGCAAAAATGCCTCATTTTTTTTTTAGGCCTTCGTTATTTTCTTCCATTACCCTTATTTTCGGATAAGCTTCTCGAGACTCATATATATTTCTCTGTCTTTTTTTTTTTTCGCTACTAGCGAAATTTACTTATTTAGGTCACCCCCCCGCGCACACACCGTCTATAGGCGTACTTTGTTTTTTTACCACCCTCCTCTCCCCTTCCCTTTGTATTTTACAACCCTCCCTCCTCTTCCCTCCCCTTTGTAAAAAATGGAGAACAAAAAAAAATTCTTCGTCTTTTCTTATAAAAAAGAAAAAACTCGTCATCCCTGACCTAAAAAAACATTGAAAAAACAACGCGAAAAAACATTTATTTTCTATTAAGAAAAAAAAAACCCCGACAAAGACGATACGGAGGAGTATCCTGCGTTACCAAGTACTTCTGTAAATATGGAAAATACCCTTCATAAATCCACGGAAGCCCAAAATGAACAAAGCACTAAAAATATGGTGCCCATAATGGCAAAAATGAAAATTGTATGGAGGCCAATAGTGCCTCAAAATCTGAAAAGAAAATGAAGAATTCAGAGGCCGGGGAATTGCCCTCTTGTTGGAAGCCCCCCCTCCCGAGTTGTATTATCAATGTAGCGGAATTCTTGGAGCGAGCTAAGAGTTACGCACACCTTGTCGTAGAAGGTGGACTCTTAGAAGACGCCCAGGAACTAATAAAAATTGAAAAACGAATAGTGTCAGTTTTCGACGTGGACAAGCGTACGCGCAAAATTTGTCGCGCGACGAAAGACCCAGTGATAAAATCACTGGAGTCCTTGGGGTTCAAGCCCCTCAGAGTTGTGAAAGGAGCCGGCTTTTTCATGTGGGACGTATTGTTAACCACACCGGAAGATTGCGTGGCAGCTTCGAGCAAGGACTTGATCACCAAAGATCTGATCCTAGGACGGAATACCTAGGCCGAAGAAAGACCTGTGTTTCATTATATGAGGTCCCTCGTCTAGTTCTCGGGAAACATCTCGCGGCCTACCTGTCCCAGGTCGGCGAAATACTGACCGCATCCTGCGATAGCCTGAGCGGGAGTGGAGTTTCGATATTCGTTTAGATGAAAAAGCTTTCCTCTCAATCCCCAACTGTCTGGTAGTAGGGAAATTGAAATTGCCGGACATTGTGACCGGCCGTAAACCGGTATGCTGGAGGTGTGGAAAGACTGGTTACCTTTCCTCTTCCTGCCCAGAGAAGAAGGCCTCTGGAATTCAATCTCCCGTTGACCAGAATCCCCCTCTGACCGAGTCTTTACCTACCGCCTCGCCTTTAATGGGCATGTCAGCTTCTGGGACCGGTAGGGAAAATCCTCCGGTTGGTCAACCACATTCTCCAAAGAGCCTTCGCCCACTGCTAGTGCAGTTGCGGAGCAGGGGGAGGGGGAATGGCTAGTTGCTGGTAAGGCCAGAGGGAAGCGCCAGACAGCGGGTCCTCAGTCCCCTGAAGCCCCAAGGATGAAAGGCACTAACAGCCCCACTCTCACTGAAAACGTTAAGGGCGATACCCCGGCTTCTCAACTGTCTTTCCAAGACAAACAAAAGAAATTCGATCCCGGAGTCGAAAAAACCGTAAAGATTAAGCAGCTTAAAAAGAAATTAGTCAGCACAGTTCTCAATCACAAGATCCAACTCCTTCCACGTCCTCTACCCGGTCCATCCCCTCTCCTAAGAAACGACCTTCGCCCCAGATAACTCCTTCTAAATCGCTTCCCCTCAGTAGAGATCCCAGCCCTTACAGACATAGATCGTTTTACACACCCCTCAACACATCCACTCCTTCACCTGTTAAACAAAAACCTTCCGGCACTCCTCTACATACTCCCAGTCATGCCCCCGTTAAAAAAGTGGATATGCCACCTCCCGCGTCCAAACGTCATAGAAGCCCCTCAAAGGAGCTGAAAGATAAAAAGAAGTCGCAGAAGCCTATTTACAACACAGGAGAGGATGTTTGCCGGATTTCCCCTGCCCAGGCCGAGAGAGCCAGGGATTATGGAAACCGTATAAAGGACCTGAAATATTTGCTCTCAATAAGGCTGTTTGCTGATCAGGACATTGAAGTGCCTCAAAACCCGCTTGCCCAAAGGGTTCCGACAGTGATCAGAACTGGAGCCGGTGCTATGCAGATTTGGGCTATGCTTGATGAGGCCATTAGTTCATACATAATGGCGTTACCAATTGCAGTCACCCAGAAAGAACAGTTAAGAAATTTAAAACAATTATGTGCAGGGAGGGTCCCAGTTTTAATTCACCCCTTTCTATATAGAGCACTTAAATTGACTTTTCCCTGGGATATCGGCGGTATCTCCCAAGACGGTACCATCAAGACTGAGATGAGCCATGGGTCTATGGGAGAGGTGGTCAGTATCCTTACCCCGTCCATGTTCAAACCAGGACTTCAACCCTAATCGGTCTTCACTATGTCTCTCTGGTTAGCTAGTGTAAATGTCCGAGGCCTGAGGTCGGAGTATCGCAGGGCGAGGCTCTCTCGCGACCTTCAGCGTCTCGGGGTGAATGTTTGTTGTGTGCAAGAGACCCGGTTTTCTTCTCATGACCGTGAAGACTTGCTGTTTAAGGGGTTCTCCCTTTATTCAGAATGTTTGATGGTCGTTCGAGGGGTGTCTCTTGGCTAGTAAGCAAATCTTTGAAGGCTGCATGTACCCTTGTATTCGCAGATCCGGCGGGCAGGCTTTGCGTGCTGGAAGTTACTATAAAGGATAAGGCGCTACGTCTTATTGGGGTTTATGCGCCCAATAGCTATACTGAGCTGCCTGCTTTGTTTCGGCAGATCGAGCCGTACTTGATGACATCTCGTCGGGTAGTTTTAGCGTGGGATTGGAATGCCGTCCTTGACCTCGATATAGATCGTATAGGGCAAAAACCGGGTACTAACAACCGGGATGTGAAACCATTTCGGGACTTTATCGATGAGTTTGATCTTGCCGGAATGAACACCCTCAGGAGGTAGCATGGACTTGGACAAATAGTGGCAGCTCGGTTCCTGGGACGCTTGCTAGCTACCTCGACCGAGTCTTAGTTAGGAGAGTCAATGTAGGGCTCTTATGGTGGCCAAATTTCCATTTTATAGTTTATACGGATCATAGGCTTGTCCGGGTCCGTGTAAACTTAGATAAGCCTAAGGCTTGATTGGCTGGGTACTGGAAATTAAACTGTTCACTATTTGGTGAGCAGGGTTTCCGGGACCAGCTGTTACTAATGATTCAGAGGGAATTGACGGGGGCAGTTATTGGGAACGCCTGGTGGGATAAATTAAAATCGAAAATTAGAACGTTTGCTGCCGAATTTAGCCGTAGACTCAATCTAGATAGATTAGCGTCGCAAACGGCCTTAGAACAGTGAAATCCCGTGATAGTGGGGAAATAGCCTTAGCTAAGGCAGAGTTGTCCTCCTTGCTTATCAAGAAGGACCAAGCTCTGGTAGGTTAAAAAGAATGTCCTCTGAGGTGACGAATATGGCCGCTGAATTGCGTGCAGAGGAAAATCGGAGCGCAGCAAAGCGACATATCGCGTGCGTCACATTGCCGGATAATCGGACCGTGACTACAAACGCGGGCATATGCGAGACCTTTCAGGAATACTTTCAGGATCTTTTCACCAGGGAGTCCGTTCTGAGCCCTGCTCGGTTCGACGCCTACTTGGCCGACTTTCCTTGCCTCGAGGCAGCTGAAGCGGCTAGGTGCGAGGGTCCCATTACAGAGTCGGAAATCTGGGAAGCGCTGAAACAGGTTGGCCTGGATAAATCTCCGGGACTAGATGGTCTTCCCTATGAAGTTTACTTGAGGCAGTCACCCGTTTTTGTTCCTTTGCTGGAACTGGTCTTCA
Organism: Acanthosepion pharaonis; assembly: GCA_903632075.3. Classification (NCBI taxonomy): domain Eukaryota; kingdom Metazoa; phylum Mollusca; class Cephalopoda; order Sepiida; family Sepiidae; genus Acanthosepion; species Acanthosepion pharaonis. The sequence goes on along the minus strand of CAHIKZ030003386.1, from coordinate 53,432 downwards.
ACAACTGGATGAAGAAGGGGTCTATACCCCAACGCTTCACCAGGGGTGTGATCAAGTTGCTGCGTAAGGACAAGAACGGTGGGGATGGGTTAAATAACTTTCGCCCTTTGATTATGTTAAACACAGAGTTAAAGATTTTGGCGAAGATCTTAGCCAACCGCTTGCAGCTTGTCCTGTCGAGTCTGATTGGCTCCGAACAGACTTGTGCTGTGAAGAGCAGGACTATTCAGGATAACCTGCATATGGTACGCTTGATCTTAGAACAAGTCGACAGTGAAGCCGCGCTGATCAATTTAGATCAGTCCAAGGCCTTCGACAGGGTTGACCATCGCTTTCTGGGAGCTGTCCTTTCGGCTGCTGGTTTCGGAGCCGACTTTCGTTCCTGGATCCGACTTTTATATGCGACCCTCGGTGCACTGGTGGAAGTGAATAGGGTAAGATCGAAGCCTTTCCTATTGTCTCGCTCCATTCGTCAAGGTTGTCCGTTATCGCCTTTGCTTTACGTTCTTGCGTTGGAACAATTCCTTCGCAAGTTAAAGGCAAATCCTGTCCCGCGTGGAATTTCCCTGTCTGGGGCTACCACCTCAGCCAGGTATTCCGCCTATGCTGATGACGTTTCGGTTCTTGTGTCGAGCAGAGCCGAGATTGACGAAGTCAGCAAAAAGATCAGTGGTTATGAGATGTTGACAGAGGCCAAGATCAACCGTGATAAGTCTGTTGGCTTGCGGTTGGGTGCGTGGAAGGGAGTGTCTCTTCCCGGACCTTTCCTCTGGACGGATGGGCCGATCAAGATTCTCGGCGTCTGGTTCAGTCCTGATCTCCAGTAGGATATGAATTGTTCGGAGGTGCAAGGGAAGGCCGAGATCGCAATTAATTTGTGGTTTCGGAGGAGGCTTTCGTTGAAGGGGAGGGCGGAAGTATGTGTTTCACACATCTACCCGATTCTCCTTTACCGACTCTCTGTGCTTCCACTTCCGTTTGGCACTTTACTGGCGTTAGTGAGGCTCTTGTTCTCCTCCTTGTGGAGAGGCAAGGCCGCCAGAGTCTCTCGGGAGATCTGTTGCCTTCATCCTGCTAGCATTGAGATTCGTCAACATATGCTTCGCATCGCCTTCTTAGACCGAATGTGTCGCGAATCGGATGAGGTGGGCGCCTTCTGGAAGGAAGACGTCCGTAGAAACTTCCCATCCCTGAGAAGTGTGCATTCGTGCGAGGAGGAGGCCGGCCGTACGCCCCGAGCCGAGTGCTCCTTCTACCGTGAATGTCGCCGTGCTCTGAAACGCCCTTACGGGCGACGGATGGCCTCTCCAACGCTCAGGCGTTGTCTCGTCGGGCATTGTAACAAGTGTTAGTTAGGGGGGCCGTTCAGGATGATCTGATTGACGAGCTCGGGGTTACGAAGCAGGAGGCTCGCTCGATATGGCTTTGGGCGCCTGGGTTGAAATGCCTCATTAACGATGAGGCATCACTCACCTGGCTGGTGATTCGTGGGGCCCTCTGGGTCGGCAAAAGACTTTGTTCAGCGGGCTTGGAGAAATATCCAAACTACCGTCGCTGTGTTGGGGAAGTCGAGACCATTGGTCACGCCTTCTTTCATTGCAGGGTGGTAGTGCCGTTGTGCAAGTTTGTTGAAGGTCTCGTGGTCTGCATGCTGCAGGGAAAGTTCTTTGTCTTTGAGGCCAGTTCTGTTTGTAGCAATGTGGTGCCGCAGATGAGGAAGGCTGAACATTATGTGTTCTGTTGCTTACTAGGTGTTATGAGAGTCGTGATTTGGACGACGCGTCAGAAGGGATTCTATGAGGGCGAGATGTTCACTTCTTCCCAACTCATCTTGTACTTTAGGCATCCGCTTAAAGTCAAGATTAGGACGGAAAGGCGGCGACTCACCTCATCAGAATTCAGCAAAAGGTGGGTGAATCTTGCGCGTTTGTGTCGTGTAAAAGGGGCTGACCTGGAGTGGCATTTTGATGTCGGTTAGGCATCAGGATATTGTTTTACTGGGTTGAACTTGGGTAACCCTTCCCTGTTTTAGGTTAGAAGTTAGGTTTTTGATGCTTTAGTTTTTCTTTTTCAGTTAACTTAGCGAGGGTTTGTTTGCTCAATGGCCCCTTTTATTTTTGACCCCTTTTTTCCTTTAGTTTAACTCCCCATCCTCTCCCTCGTTTAGGTGGTTAGTGATTTCAGTTCTCTGGTGGATGCGGGGCGCCTTTCGTTTCGCGTGTGTGTTTTTCGTATTTGTTGTTGTGTCAGAATAAGTGCATGACTGTGTGAGTGTTTGGGATGAATGTATGGTTTTCTATTTTCTTAAAGCCCCGCATCGATTTTCGTCCAGTTAGCTGAATTTTCTGCCACATTTAAGGTTTGTTGGGGGGGGGGGGGTTATTACTAACACGATTTTGTTTAGTTTTCTGTAAATAGTTTATTACCATACTGTATATATATCATTGGGGTGTTTTTAGCTTGTTGTTTTTATTCCCCTCCCCCCACAGACAAAGATTTGTACATACGGGGTCTAGTTATGTTGTTCATTGAGACAATGAGGTATTTTGGTGAATGTAGTAAGAAAGGTAAATATGAATGTGTTGTTTTGGTGCTAGGATTATTGTCTTGTATGATTGGGTCAGTGGTTGTGGCTAGCTAAGTTATTAATTAAGACAGATGATGACCGTCCTTTCCCCCTCCTCCTTTTCGGTCTTGTGCCACATTTTCTGTATTTTACAGAAATAAATATCGTTGATGAAGGGGAATTTCTGCTGTTATCAACTCCGGCTTTTGATTTGAGATACCCATAGACTAACTCACAAGGAGAGTTTTGAAAAAAATAATATAACTGAAAACCAGTCAGGCTTTCATATAAATACACATATACTGTCGGAATCTCACCCTCATAATGTATCTCGGAGAAGTTATATACACAAAAAAATAAAACATACACCTAAAAGTTCTCTTCCAACAGAATCAAAAATTTCCTGTGCCTACTGTAAGAAAAGGATATCCAGCCAAAAGAATCTCTACAAAAAGTTGCCGACCAACAAAAACCCAAAAGAGAATTTCATGGAACAAATTTGGTAAATAGAATTTTGACTAATTTTCATTGACCAAATTAAAAATTAATATTTATTTACACACCTTTGTGGATTTCCAAATATAGCACTTAGATCACTTTGCTAGCCCTAAAGTGATTTGACTCACCTTCCTCCTCTCTCGTAACCCTTTGCCAGTAACTCTGTGTTTTCTGTTTTGTAGGCCACAATTGTTTATTTTGTATATATTTTATGTTGTGTTTTAGTAAATTAAATATTTTGTTTGTGATTTAGCTTTGTGTTGTGGTAAATCATTTTTTCCTTTGTTACAATTATCAACACGTAACACTATTCAAACCAGATCAGGTAGAAAAGTTACATTTCCTACAAACTTCCAGACATACATTTATTACTAATTATTAATTCATACGGCTTTTATCCGATCAATTTTCTAGAAGCGGGACCTTGTCGTATCTCTTACAATAAACAGGATGTTGACTGCTTGACGACCCAAGGCAGAATGCGAAAATGCGTGTTTGCGCATCATGGCTCGACGCATGTTTTCGGTATTGAATGATAAAATGAACTTTATATATTAGCCAGAAGAAATAACTCCCGCTAAAAGAACCAGACTATGATTTGGGGCCAATACGACGGATATAAATTCCTTGATTCAACGCCGCAGAGGACAGAGACAGAGAGAGATACTCAGCTGAGATATCGACACGCAGAGGCTGGTCAAGAACGTCGCAGGCACACTGAACGCAATACTTCTCAACGCCGCCGTCTTCACGAAACATCAGCCAACATTCTTTCCATGACCAACATTCTTTCCCTTTTTCGTTCTTCCTCTCCTAGCCTATTGTCTTTTACAACAGCAACGGGTAGTACATTTATTTACCCAAAATACGATGTATTCCTTTGCCTCGAATTTACGTTTGCTGAGGCGAGAAAGAAATTAACCTCTTCAGTAGTAACAGACACATCGATAAGTTCTACCTTCCAGGTTACCCATTCTTCGTTTTCGCATCATACGTGATTTAATTAGGAAATGTCTTGATTGTTGTATGAATAAGATTATGGGGACTATTGTCTTGAGAAAAAAAGAACGTTTTTGATGAATACTGAGTTTTTGGCAAGAATTGTTTTCATCTTTTTAAAATTTAATTTGAATAGGGTTTTAAACTCTTTTAAAATTCTGTTTTGATTTGTACTAGTTGGGTGGAAACTATATTTGCAAATCGTAAATGTAAGGGCTTGGTGTAGTTTACCAAGCACCGGTATTTAAAGCAAAAATAAACAAATAAAAAAATTCTTAATACTTAACTTGGTCACTTGGGATTTTGTGGAACGTTATGAAAGGATAGAGACCGTGTTTTTTCTGTCTGTTGATCGTTGGATATATATGAACTTAATGTCACTGTGATAAAATCGGTTTTGGTTTAATAATTGGATTAATAATAGTCGTGGACCACTCTTTGCCGTGTGATGGCATCGACAAGTAATTTGTGTAAGGGTGTAATAATTTTTAGCCTGTAAAATCGTCACGATGTGAGGTGTTTCTTTTTGAGACACAAGAAAGGAAATAGGAGTAAACGACCACCAGGAAATCTGTCCGGTGGGATGTGAAGATATTGGTTAATGTGAAAAATTGGTGATATAACAAATTTCTGGGAGTACCAAGAAAAGAATTGGTAATTAAGGAAGATAACGAGAACATTATTAGGGAATTGTCTAGGTTCTGATGAACGTGCCATGGAGGAGGGGATTTATTGTGCATATTGAAGGGAGGAAAATTGTCCAAGATCATATTTTGATAGTTAACGATGCTAATTGAAACAAAAGTAAAGAGGATGGATGCAGTGTCGACATGTCATCATGGGAAAGTGCACATTTGGGTGCGTGGCGGCGTCCAGTTCATTAGAATTGTAACAATATTTAACATGGCGCACGGACGAAAAGGGTTAAGAAAATGATTTTATTTATTTATTTTGGTCAGAAAGGGATTCATTTTCCCATAGCATTTGGAACAGATGTATGAATTTTGTTAAAAAAATATACAGAATGCTATTGTCGCTGCCTGGAGAGAGACAGCGAGTAGGTGCAGGACCAGGGGCCAGAGGTTAAAGTCGTCTATTGAAAGGTGTCCGAAGTATACGTGCTGAGAAAGTTGTCAGCCAAAATTTCCCTGAGAAAAAAATTATAATTATGAAAACAGAATCTACAATTGTAAAGGCAGAAGATGATGTCAGGAAGGCTGATGTCATATAATGTCTCCTCCCGAAAGAGGAGGAGATCTTCCAAAATTGGAAGTGTGAAACAGAAAACGAAAGAAGAAAACTGGTTGAATTTTAGGAGATTTGCATAAAATCCACCTATTCGCCCGCACCACAACAGTTGGAAGGGACACCCATAAATACATGTGCCTACGGGGGCTAAAGCAGTTGCCGTTGGAGTTGCGGTCCGCAGTTGCAGTTGGAGTGAAGCTGCGACGGACAATTAAGAGATTTCTGCCATAAGGTTGTTTTGCTAACCTAATGATAACAATAATAATTATCTACTTGTGCCGTTCTGGAAAGTACAAATAACAGTACTTGAAGTTAAATCCAGTTGTCGTTGAAGAAAGACTCCGACGATAAACCTTGTGCCGTTCTAGAAAGTACAAACCACAGTACCTGAAGATAAATCCAGTTGTCAAGTCTGGCCACCCTTAAAGAAGTTAACCCAAATTTTCGTTCCGTCGCCGAATATTAGGAACGGGTTGGGAAAAGAAAAAAAAAAGAACTGTAAATATTTTTATTTTATTTTGATATAAACATAATATAGTGACTTATTCAGTCGTCGTCAATTTTATTTTTAATTTTGTGTGCGCGTATTCAACTTCTTGGTTTAGCTTGGTTGAGATACTCTAGTGATAATTCCTTTTGACTCATTTAAGATCAAAAATCACAACGTGGGTAAGACAGGTCATAGTTGAAGAGGTCAACTTAAAGACCAGCTGCTGTGTCAAACGCCATCAACGACCGACGAGTGTGGGCTGACGGCTTGTTCTCCGATACCAGGATCGATCCTGATCAAAGACAGCAGACCGTGCCCCAGCCACACCGCTATAATCTGGTTGCCGTGACCGGGATTTGACCATGAACGCCTCAATAACTGGTTGCCGTGACTCTGAATGATCACATAAATTGGTACGGTGACCAATGGAATCAAATCCGAGAGACCACTGCATCAAGAAGGCGAGAGCGAGAACCGAAGGGACTTTGGTCATTTTTACCATTAGGTTCGAAACGCTCATAAAGAAAGAAAAAAAAAAGAAAGAAATTTTCGTCGTCCAATAAACGGAGTGAGACCAACCCGGAGCCAGGATATTTTTTGGTTTAGGCCTGAAATTTTTTGGATTTGTTGTTACTTGCCATTTCCGCAATCGATTTCCTTCGTTTATAGACTATTGTTTTCTGAATTTATTTAAATGTCTGGCCACGGGGAAGAGGAAATTGGGATGGCTGAGCTAGAGAATGACGAGGTGGGAGAACGGATGTCCACTGAGTTGAGGGGCCTACTATTGGGGGGGGGGGGCAGAGTTCCGAGTTTTGGGGGAGATGCGGAAGAACTGAGGGGCTGGCTAGCGGCGGTTAACAAAAGTCAATTAATCTATGAATTGACTGAAAGAGAGACGGTGTTCGAGGCTGCGACAGGAGGGCCGTCAGAATTTATTGAAAAACTATTAGAGAGAGATCCACAGTTAACGTGGAGGAGGTTGGAGGAACGCTTGATAGCAGAATATGCAGATGAGGGAACGGCAATAGAGGCCATGAGAGGTCTCATGAAACTGGTCCAGGAAAGGAATGAAGGACCAGAGGAACTGGGAAAAAGAGCGAAGAGACTAGCCTCTTTGGCTTTTCCCGAAGAAGTTAGAGAGAATGCGGCGATCCAGGTCCAGCTGGCGGACCTGTATGTTGGAGCGCTTCAAGACGAGCGTATCCGACATGACATGCTAAAGTAGGGTCCCGTTGGGTTGGCAGCAGCTGTGGCACTGGCCAAAGAGAGCCAGGATGTTTGGAATAAAGTTAAGAATAGCAGGGCACAGGATTTCGGTCGGGAGATAGATAGACAGAGGGAGGTAAGAAAGTACCCTAGGTGGAAGAAAGATAACCAACAAGGAAGCAAAGAGAATTCCCCAGTATTGACTGGATGGATTAAGGAAGAAGAAGAGGAATGGGAGGAGGACCCTGGAAGAATGGTGTGGTCCCTAAAGCACGGGCTTTATAAACCTACACCGGGTAGCCACTATGAGGGCCACCGTGCGGCGAAGTGCTCCACAATGTGGGGGCTGCCCCCAGATCACGAGGAAGAAAAATGCACCAGATGAGGAGGCATGTGGCCAAATGGTGCGGGTTAAAGAAGGGAGCCCCACCGATACGAGAGGCGAAGATGGGGCCTGGAAAGTGATACGGGAGAGTGTATCGGTACGAAATGTGACGAGATTAGATCTGGCGAAGAACAGGCCAAGTATAAATCGGTTAATAAGTAAGATGCGAGAATTAAATCAAGAAGTAGCTAATATCTCCGAAGGCATGGTGACTGAATTACAACAGTTAAGTAGTTTTGTTAAGCAGTATTTTCAATTAATGATAAGTACTAATAAAGTGCGCCAGACTAGCCAATCCCTGGCGATTTTGTTAGAGTAAGTGAGAGCGCAAATGGATATGTTATTATTAGGACATTTGCTCCCGAGTATAGTGACCCCTGGTCACTTAAGGGAGTTACTATTAAAAAACAAACGGAGTTAACCTATCATTTAAGGTTATCAGTAGATCCCTCTAAAGAACTATGGAAATACTACAATGCATTAGGTTGTTTACCTTATTAGAATATAATAAACTGTTGGTTTTGGTGTCCATTCCATTATAAGACAGAGATAATACTTTTTAGATATATCAGATGATAAACTTACCCATTTCTTACTCCTAGGTACAGCAAAGGCCAGGGGCAATTGCAAAATATCAAATTGAGACAGAGTATCTAGCTTTGAGTTTGGCAAGAACAAAGTTTATGTTACTAATGACAGAAGCAGCAAGGAAATGTAAAGCTGATGTGATGTGGACGTGTACCTCATTAAGTCCCATTTAGGTGAGCGGGAATCACGGTTTGTCTGTGCTTGAATTGTTTAAGGAGATAAAGATGAAACAGAATTGTCAAGTAGAAGTATTGACAAATTCACAAGCTATCAGTATATCTGATGGAGTCTGGGCACTTGCTACCCAGAGTCAGATTGATCTATCCAGAGTATGCGGGGCTGGGGGAGCCCACTAGAACAATAAAGATAGAAACCCCATTTGTCTTTGGTAGAGTTACCTCTGGGCTGTTCAGCATTTAGAGTTTGAATTCTCTGACTCCTTTCCTGGACCCACTGGACAAGTGGGTATAGGAAAGGAGTCAGAGAATTGAAATTAATGAGAATATACCACACCAATTCTTTTACACACTTTAAAAATTAGATTTGTCACAAAAACAGTTATGCCAGTCCTGAGAAGTGGGTAGAGTTAGAATACCAAGAACAAAGGAGGAAAGGGCAGAATTTAGCCTTGCCTGTGCAGAGTAGTGGTATGAGATGAGAAGTGAAGTAGTTTAGAGTTAAGGGAGGAGTAATATCTGTGGCTACTCCCATGGAAGGTGGATAATTCTCCAAATTTGGAAATTTGATTAAGAAAGCAGAAATAGGAAACAAAGAAACCATTATTGGAATTAATGAAGATTTGGGAATCACTGAATCGCCAGAACCATTTGGCCCCACACCATTTTGGGGCTGAACTGCATATAAGCAGATGATTTTGTGGAGCTTAGAGACTTTGGGCTGAGAACCCACATTGGGTGTCTCTGAAATTCATGTCAGCTGCCATTAGATTTCCTGATTCCAAAACTTTGAATCCAGAAGTTTAGATGAGGCCCAGTGTCACTATAGGGATTGATGTGAGGAGGGTTACTTTTTGTTGCATCAAGAGCTATATAAACCAATTGAAGATTAACCCCATGAATCTCTCATTTTATTTTTCATTGTGAAGATATTTTTTCCTCAATATAGCACCTGCCATGGCTTGAACCAGCACTGTGAGACTTTGACCTTTGATTTTCCACTGCTCTGAGATCAAGAACACAGTGTTGGCAGTGGATCAAAGCAGCCAACGACAAAGAACCAACATGAACCAGTGTCAGCATTGACTAGCGCAGAGTTAGCCCTGTGTTTAAAACATCCTAAAACCCTGAGGACTGAACCACTAAATGTGGTTACACCACTGGGTGTAGGTGGCAGCAGCGAAATGTGTTATATTAACCTGAGTATCAAACTACATTTCCTGTATAGTCATTTAGACAGGTTTCTACAAAATAACAATATAAATTGACAATATAAGTTATGAACAAGAACATTTTCATCAGGATATAAAAGTCATGTAGGGCACATATCAAAGGAGATGGGATAAAAGAATGATGGCAGTTTATTTTTGAGAGACAAAACTGCAGATTGTTTGTGAAAATAAAAATGGAAGTTCTTATTGTGATTGTTTTTTAATTCTGTTTTAACTTCATATTTAATTGAACATATTTGTATTTTGATGTACTTTTCTTCTTACCTCATGGTTGAAACTTTATTTGCATAGCTGTGCATTTTTTGCTTTCCAGACAAATAACTTAAAATAAACAATTTTTCTGTTCTTGTCCACCAAGAATCAAGAACATTAGAGCTGAGAAAAATGACTATGATATTCAAATTTGGCACCATGAAATTGTTTAAAATTAACTATGATATTCCTTACACTATTTCAAAAAGATGTTTTGGAGGCCATGGCATTTTGGTTTTATGATACACTGTTCCCTCTAGATCAATGTACTTTGCTGTAATTGTTACTTCTAAGATTAAGTTTTTTTTACACTACCATAGCTTGGTGGATAGAAGCATGGTTTATGTGAGTTTGGTAATAAATGTCATGCACTCTGATTTATTGGAAGAAAATTCTGTGTAATGTTGCTTTAACTAATATAACATAAAACAATCTGCCTTTGTAGACTGAGTCTGGAATTTCTAGGTTACTGAATATGAAAGATCTGAATGAAGAGGCTAAAATGTGTCTAACAATTACGTGTGGACATTACTCTGAATAGATCAGTATATGATTTATACAATGATATTTAGTCTCCTACACAAAGATTGTATCTTATATGATGGCTGCAATGAAGTTTAGATTCATTACTGGTTCCTTTCTTCCATGGCCTTAAGGATTCAACTATCTTAACCTTTTAGTGACTGGTCAGTGGCTGTGACTTTTCATTATGAGGGTAATGGGTTGCTAGTTTTCTGTTTGTTGTATCCCAACTAGTAATAAGGAACCCAAACTCTGCTTTTAGAGAGGCTGTTCTGATTAACAGCTGCATAATATTGGGGTATGTGCAGTTTCATGTCATGCATGGATAGGTGTCTCTGCATGTATTTCCAGTGGGCAAACCTGTGGTCACACTAGGCCTTAGACACTTTCTGATCAGTTTGCATTCATGGATAGTGATAATTATTTTGGCCTTTTTCTTAAAATAAAATCTTACACAAGTAAATTATTTAAAAAAGAAACCACCTACCTACCTACCTGCCTCAGTCTTTCTTTCTCAAATATTTTGTGGTATTTGTACCAATTTCTGTCATGTGGAATCTTTTTTGAAACATTCTCTAGATATGAAAAACATTTAAATTCTTCTATTGCTACCAATGAATTCTCTGTTCCAGGCTATCTTCCTGGATCTTTGTTGAAAAGATTCTAGGATACATAGGCTTGGCCTTGATGTTTACATCCAGTAAAATCTTCCAGTTGCAGTCTCTTGAGTCTTTAAATGATTCTTGTGGTGAGACTTTCTCTCTATTAGCTATCTTTTCATATATTGTTCTCATTATTTTTAAGATTATAACATATTAGACAAAATATCTGACAATATAAAAATGACTCTTTCTCTACATTCATCATCAAACGTTTTTGTTTGGGGATTTTAATGCTCATCATAACAAGTGGCTTAATCTTTCTGTTAGTATGTTACTGGTATGCAGACTTTCAATTTTTCTCTCTGTCAAATAGTGGACCGTTCTACTCATTCCCTAATAATTCTGATCAACATGCTTCTTTATTTGATTTGTTCCTAAAAATTAAGTAAATTCTATACAAATTCATTTCCTCTTACTACCAATAACTGACTCAATGGGTGGTATTCAAAACCTCAGCAGCTCCAAATTGGTAAGAAGGGTAGATTTTGTAAGTCTTAGTAAAGAAAATAGGCAAATGATTAAAAATAAAATTATTTAAATAAAACAAATTAAAGATTTGGCAATTAGAAGAAAAAGAATCATGCATTGTCTCTCATTCAGTTTTCATTAAATTCTTACTTCAATGTGGAAGGATAAAAAAATCAATTTAAAAACACTTTAGGTATAATTACATTTATGGCACTGAAGATGGACATGCAATTATTCACTTAGTCACTTTAGCCTTTGTTTAATCCAAATTGCCAAATCATACATTTATATATGAAATGAAAACAAAGTGATATTGAATACCAGAAAAATATATTTATTTTCTTCCCATTTGTTTTAATGACATGCATAATTCCCCAAAAATTCAATGAGCCCAAGAGAAATGGTAGAAGGTGCATTTGTTGAACATTTTTAGTTGTAACTGGAAGGAAGTCACTTGGTCTGGAGTTCATAGCAGATCTTTTTGCTTGAAGTTAAACCCTGAACTAGAAATTGCATCTCGTAATAAAATGATAAGCAGATGGCAAATCGGTTGGTTGTTGGGCAAGCTCTAACCACATAGTGTATATACCATGACTAGCACCCAAGGGCCTACCTTTAATGTTTAATAACAGTTCATGTTCAAAAGATAAGTCAAAATAAAGAGTTTTTTTGTTAATACAAAATTAATTGTAATATTCGACTTTATTCTGAAAATACGTTAATATTTTTTTAACTTTTTGAAAAATGGTCAAATATATTATCAGTCTTTTATATACTTTTTCAAATTCTGAGTAAAAAATAAAAAAAAAAAACCTTTAGCATTTAAAATTGCATATTTTGTGTTTGAATTCCCAAGTAGAAATTTACTTGCCAATTGCTGGTGATGCTACTGAACAGATGAGAAATACAATCATAGTGAAAGCAGAGAGATAAGAAAAATGTTTCAAATGTAAGCATTATATACACATCAGCAAATTTGGAATGAGGAAAAAAAATATAGAGAAAAAAGACAAAGAAACTTTTTGGCATTTTGTTTTTGGATGAAATGAAAAAAAGGAATAAATAAGTAAATAGGTTCTTTATAAATTCAGAAACAAAACTTAAAATACTCCAGATTATTTTAAGATTTTGGGAAAAATACCAATATTAAAAACTGCTTGGAAATAAAACCAGAGTCTTCAAAATTTGCAAAGACAGCCAAATATAGCTTTAATAGAAAAGATGAAAATTGTACATGCTTATGAGGAAAAAAAAAATCACTAAAACACAATTCATGACAGTTGATTCCATCCAAGGCACTCAAAAGTGTATAATTTTTGTTGAGGAAAAATTCAGAAGGTAAGAATATAGAACTGACTGACCAAAATATCTGCAGTGATCACTTGTGAATTCTACATTTCAAAAACTAAAGTGACTAATTTGTTTATCAACTCTTCACACAAACTTCAGTTCCTCAATTCTAAACTGGGTGCCATGAAGACTATCCTCAACTGTACCATTTAAAATCAAAGAGTAATTAATTCAATTACACCAGTATTATACTCTAAACAACTTTCATTTGGATAATTCTTATTAACACTCATATGCATTGAAAGATTTAGATAATTTTGTTATAATAAAATAAAATTTAATGATTTCTAATTTTGGAATGGATAAAAGTAAAACACCATATCTTCATTGATGTATTGTACAAAATTGCAGAAACTGATATGTAAGTAAAGCTTATTTCCATTTGATTTTATATTAATAACTGAGAGTCCAGATATGTCCTGAATTTCATTATAAATATCAAATTATTTGGCACCCAGATAAAGTTTCATTATAAATATTTCAATAATATCAAAATTTAACAATGATAAACAAAAAATCCATTTCAAGGTAAAAATAAATTTTCTAGAAAATCTTCTCCAAGCATGTAAGAGAACTGCTATTTGTCTTGTCAAAATCTATTTAGATATCAACAATTTTGTTATTGTGTCTAAGAATAAAAATTATCTTATCAAAAATGTAAATTTTATTTTTTATTAAAATGCTTTTATTGCACAAATACATCTGTTGGACTATTCACTATTAATAAATTTTTTGAACTGCTTTAAATATATGAAAAATTCATCACAAATATGAAAAATATGATAAAAATAGGTTTTAATTGCTTATTAAAATAGTTAATATAATATTACTCAAAAATGAATTAGAGAAATATCTCTACAAAATAGATGTTCTATTTTTTCAAAAAATTTTGGGATGTACATATTCAATATTCTCCAAGTGAAATTTACAAATTGGACTTTGATATTTTAAATGTCTACCCAATTTACTTTAACTCCAATTCCAGATAAGAGAATGAATAAGAATAGAGATCGTGTGTGTGTGTGTGTGTGTGTGTGTGTGTTACTTTTAAAAGGATATAACGTTTAAAAAGAAATAAAAACCAAATGCACAGTAGACATAACTGTTAAATTACCCAGCAAATATAATAGCAAGAATGATGAAAATAAAATTGAATATGCCCAATTTTTTATGGGTAAAACTCAATTTTTTCTATAACCAAATAATATTTAATTTCTGGGTGTATGAACAGATTCTCAATGTGTTTATTTGGCCATAAATTACAACAAAAAAATTTTGTATATATGTACCTTATATAATGTGCATAATGAAAAAAATGAACCCAAATAATTGGCCACATAATGAGGAATGGATAAAACCAGCCTCTTTTGTAATCTGTAAGCATGCTAAGAATTTTAAAAATCCTATATACCATTGATTATTGGCTTTCAATTTCAGTTGTTACATTGCCAAATTTTTCAAAAGACACAAAATCAGAGGAAGAGGACACCATGTGTGGATGCATAGTAGCTTTTAGATTGATTGCCATTGATGAAGATTCATTATAAAAGTGCCCATTTACAGCCACAGAGAATTTAGTTGTGGTAGTATTAAGCTCAAGTTTAGCGTGGCTGAGAGCAGACACAAAGGAAGACAAAGCCCATGAAATAGGCATTTTACCCATGAAACTTCCATTAATTTTAAGTAGGCTGCTGTTGAACTCTGAAGCCTCTCCATTGCTTTTCATTGGAATATCAGGACCAAATAAATTTTCATCTTCAAGATCTTCTTTCATTGATAACAGCACACGGGATTTTACTGAAATTTAAGAATTAATACAAAAGTAACAAAAATTAAAATGTTTTCTTCTTCAAATATTTATCTATATTTGGATACTGATTTATGTATCAAACTAAAACAAGATTTAACCATGAACGCAAGATAAATTTCCATTTTTAAGAAAAGTTATTTTAGTTAATTTCTGTCCAATATTATTATGGTTATTGAAGGATATGTATAGTAGGTACCTCCACTAATTTGCTGAAAAAACAGCATAACATAAATAAAAACTAAGACTTATCATCAAAATGTTTGTTATTATTAAGAGGAAAGTATTTTTTTATTTTATTAAATTTTTTAATCTTTTCTCCCATGTTTTTCTTTTTTTATTATGGGTATGTGCCTCTTTTTTGGTAAAATAACACATTGATTTGGAAATTCTTGAAACAAGCAAATAATTGTCAGATTTCAATGAAACTTTCAGGACTTATTTACAAATGAATGAATTTATTTTGGAAATTATTATTTAAAAAAAATGTTGGTATAAATATTTTTTATTTTTACACTTAATTTCATGAAATTTCAAGAAATTAAATTAATGAAATGATCACAAAAATTTTATTAGTTAAAAGCAAGACTCTTTTGAGAATGTAAATCATCCATATTTTTTTTTTTCAAATAGTTGAAGATTTCCCCAAAATTTGCTCTGAATAGTAAAATAAAAAATGCAATAAAACTATGACATTATTTAATTTGCTAAGCTTTTAAGTGATTTTATAATTAATAAATATTAAGGACATTATAGTCTTAAGAAAAATTTTTTTTTGATGAATACTGAATTTTTACAAGAATTGTTTTCATTTTTTAAAATTTTAATTATAATAATTTATAAAGTTTAAAAAATCTTTAAAATTTTTTTCAAAACTTTGATTGCATTAGGTGATAAGTGAAGATATTTACTAATCAAAAATTTAAAAGTTTAATACAAATCATCAAGCACTAAGATTTTTAAAATAATTAAAAAAATTTTTGTGTATAAACTTTCTGAATTTTTTAAGTATGCTAGTTTATACATGACGTTATCATTAAAAGGCCATGTGTTTTAAGGGTTGCCCTGCCACCTTACAAAAATAAAATCCTTATATAAACTTTATTTGCTGTGTGCAATTCTGCCCCACCAAACTTAACCTGTCAATATATGAAGCTGTCAAAAAATCAATCACCACTTCAGAAAAACAAGATTCTATGGTTAAGGAATGCTGTATAAAATATTTTATGTTATAAGTAAGTAATATTTGCCTCAAATCAGATTAATTCAAGGAAGCTTTTACATTTTTAAACATTAATTTTCAACATTAGGTATCATGAATTAGTGTAGGTACCTAATGTATAGATTAGTTATAGTTTTAGATTCAATGGATGCTCTACATAAGAGCTGTTAAAATATTCTTGGCTTCACTCACTTCATAAAATCTGGCCAAATGGCTAAACATCAAAAATTTTTGGAAAGTCTTCTTGGTCAGGCTGAGAACCTTACTAGAATAAACAGGTAATTTTGTGAAAAAGGTGGGTGAACATTAAAATCAATACACTTTATACAGAGTTTGGGCTTACAGACTGAATTTTAAAGATTTAAAAATAGTATATTGTAAAAATTCAATATATTTTTTTTTTTATTACAAATATTTTTTACATCTAGAGTGAAAAATGAATTTCTTATTCCTGGCTTCACATAAGTTTTCTGGATCATTAATTTTTTTACTCATAAAGAGAACATCATTAAAAGAAATTTCTATAGTATCTGTCCATATTTCTGAGATTGTAATTATTTACATTATTTACATTGTTCAAACTGTTGTCCTCATCTTTATTGCCATATTCACAACATTGAACGAAAGCCGTAAGTGGCAATTCAGAGACATATGAACAAGAAATAGTCAGTATAATCAGTACGCTACAACATAACAGCTACCCAGGGTACATAGCAGCAGCTCCAACAAACTGGGATGGAAGGATACAAGAGGATAAAAGCACTCAGAAAACAGCTTCAGTCTGCCTACCCTATGTGAAAGGATTATCGGAGGAAAAAATCCATATAATACAAGCATCAAAAGTTGTTAGACACTATGCAGATACCCATTGCAAGTAAGAACCCCCCACAGAAGAGAACATGACTAAGGATTGTATGTATGCTATCCTGTGTAGCTGTTGAAAGAAACAGTCTGCCCCCTTAAGAACATTAAGAATGAAGAAAGTCTGCCCCTGCAAGAACATTATAATGCAGTAACATGAGAGGAAATAGAAAAATCAGGTGTAGCTGACCACATATGGAGGGAAAAGGGAGATCACTGTCCCCTGTGGGATGAGGTTGAAATAATAGACAAAGAACATCACTGGAAAATATGAAAACTTAAGGAATCAGCACATATGCTAGGCCACAAAAATCTCTTAAGCTGGCCAAGCATAGAAATGAATACAATATGGGAACCAGTAATAAGGAGTGCTAGAGAAAAGTAACTCACAGCAACTTGTGTAACATGGGCAATTTCATGTGTTATACAAGAGGTTGCTCTTTGTTAATATTCTTAAAGCTATAGCTCTCTAACAACATATTGGTGATGAGGAGCATATCATACACTCATTATAAACATGCATCTTTAGTCTCACACTGATCTTAATCTAATCTGGTAGCTTGTTATTTTGTTGATAGAGTGGATTTTTTTGTCTCAACATGACACTACTTTGACAAACATTTCTGACATTCATAGCCAACCCATAGAATTGCAATGGTGGAAATTTCTGCTGGTAATGACAATTGAGATTGAAAAAAATTGACAAGTATCAGATTGAAAAAAAAAAAAAATGTCAAAAATTAATATTTTCAGAAGAATACTGAATACTATAGTGACTTCTCTGATACAGACATTTAATAAGTTAAAAAAAAATTAAATTTTGAAACTTTTAAAATTAAACATTGTTCTGTTAATTGGATTTGCAATTAACATTTAGTAATTTGTCTATTTGTATTTAAAAGTGAAAGAAGAAATGTCCCTATGTAAAATCTTTTGCTTGCCAATAAATCATGTTCATTGTGGCGCTGCATCAAGTTTCCTTACTGTGTATTTATGGCACTTAAACCACTAGAAGAACCAATTTTTGGTTTCAAATTTTCCCGAATTCTGTTTCAGGTTTTAGGGATTTCTGATTTTGTTTTTTCATGTCCACATTTTTCAACCTGTTTTCAGTATAGAATTCTGTTTTTGCTTCATTATAATAGTTAGAAAGTATAACAATAAATGTTATTAAAACAAGAAAACAAAAGGAAAATGAAAAATTTTACTAGCTGGAATATCCACTCATTGGATATGTTTGTTCAGCTTGATATGGTATTGAACCTCTTACTTTTGCCCTTAATCTAACTTGATGAGTTTCTAGGACAATCCTTACAAAGAATTCTACAATCCTAAATAAGAATGAAGTGAAAGTGGCAAAACCCACAAAAAAGTAGCACCAAAGACTTTAAAAACATTAAATAAGAGGTGAGAATAAACAAATGTCACTCATGCATATATAATTTCAGTTTTCAGGATAAAATTATTCTGGAAAGAGGAACAAATACACAAACATGATGGCTACTTTATTAATGTCTATTACATGTAAAGAAAAAATATTTTAAAAACAAATGGAAATAAATTAAACCAATAAACAAAAGTATTTAAATATAAAAAAAAATTAATCTGTGTACATCAAAAGGTATTGGAATGTTGTATTGCAGAATTATTTGATACTGTTTTGTGGATATTGGGGAAACAATCATACCCAAAGAAAGAACTCCCTGGGTTTCACGCTTTAGCGATCGTCAGACAAACTGATTAATTTTTTAAAATTTTGGGTTTATATAGATTGCGTGTATTGGTGTTATTGTGGAAGTGGTGGGGGAAACTTCATCGTTTTGTCATCGTACTAACGCAAACATTGATGTATGCAGACACATATACATACTTGGTCGTCCGTCGGGACTCATACATATATAAACATATGTGGGCAGATTCAGATATGACATATGTATGTATACGGGTGGTGTTGTGTCTATACATATGCATTTGTATGTTGAAATTCAAAGATTGGGAGTGTAGCGAAGATTTCTCGTGAATGTATACATGTCATATTTTTATTTTTCCAGTGAATAAATTTCTTCGCATGTATGTATATACGTGTGGTGGGGTTTAAAATAAAATTATGATAGGTAAAAATTATTATTATTTATATTTATTTTTAAATTTTTGAAAAAAAAAAAAAAAAAGGTGGTTTATTTGTTGTATTTAAAGCTGGTTATTTGTTTGTTTTTGATGACTGTATATGTAACAGGTAGAAATTTGTAATCCTTATTGGTTATTTTATATGGTGATGTTTAATATTTAATGTGCTGGGTGAGAGGGTAGTTTAATTTAATAATTATGTTAGCTCTATCTCTGATATTGAGCGCTTTCTAATAAGTACCACACATATAATATATAAATAATTATACATATATATATTTATTTATATACACACACTTTTCACACACACACACACACATATATATATATATATATATATATATATATATAAATTTCTGTTTGCCTGAATCAAGTTGCTACCTAAACCCATGAACCAATATTGATGAAACTTTGCATACATGTTAAACTAACATCCAGTTTGTTATTAGGCTAATTGGTTGCAAGGCTAATTGGCCCCTAGATTGCAGCTTGTTACAGAGTTTATGTGAAATGCTGTTTACATGTGTTTAAGCAAGAAAGACAATTGGTCTTAGAAACTTTTTAGAAATTAAGATACACATGTTACGAATTAATAACTCTTATAAAGCTTATAATTCCAGACAGATATGGATCATTATCTGATTTTAAAAATTTAGGGAAAACATCTGAATGAATTGCAAATTATTTTCTAAATAAAATCTTTATTTAAACACATTAATTCAGTATAATCTTTTTTTGAATATGATCTCCATGGTGTGTTTACATTGCAAAAAAATTAATTAATTCCAAATTTCACCATGTGCAAGTCTGAATTTATTAAATACAAAGAAATTGGCTTGATCCATTTGGTCATTTAAATGTAAAATAACATTTAAATTGAACTTATTTGCAAGTAGAAATTTTATGTAAGCTCATATTTCAACCTACCCTTAATAAGGCATTTCATGGTTGTGGTTGTTGCTGTCTGTGGAATAACAACCTGTTTGAAGGACACTTTCATGCTATATACTCTCTGTGTAAAAAAGAATCTAGCTGTGGAAATAGACATCCTTCTTAAAAAAATTCAAATGTCCTTAATCGGCATGAGCCACATATCCTTCCTCATTGAGTTTTACTTTTAATTATGGCAGTTTAAATTGACAATACTGTGATGAAAAGCGAAACTTAAATAAAAAAATTTAATAAAGAATTGTTTTTTAAACCTTTCACTCCATTCAATATTGAAATCTATATATATAATCTATCAGTTGGGCAGATATATTTTCTCTAACAAAGCAATGTGGCACATCTTGGGCTTCAAAATCCACAATTGGCATCCAGCAGTGGTGAATCCAGCTATTCATCTTGAAAATGGTCAGCGTGTATATTTCACAGAAGATACTGCTTGAAACATAGTTGAGATTACATCAGAAACCACTTTGACAGCTTTCTTCAAATTATACCAAAGTGACCTGTTTGCCTGAACATTGCTGTATGATGAGGTTCCTGTCTATAATACTCGGGCACACAATAGATGGAGTAGGCACAGGCAATGGGCACAAATTGAGGGCTGGGAAGAAAATACTGTCTTCAGAAGCGGGACTATTGGGTGGGTGTACACTGTGCACCTAATCAGCAGGAGTGCTTCTTTCTGCGCCTGCTGCTGCATACTGTCAGAGGTCCTACATCATTCACAGACCTGTGAAGATGTAATGGAGAAGTCTGTACAATCTACAGAGAAACCTGCACCAAACATGGACTACTGGAGGATGATGTCCACTGGGACCAGACACTGGAGGAGATAGCAGTCAGTAGAGCGCCAAGTCAACTATTTTCCATAATGTTGATGACATGTGTCCTGGGTGAGTCTTTCAAGCATGGGAGAGGATATTCTATGAAGGATTCAAAGGCAAACCTCAACAGAAATTGTCATGTTCAATAATGGCATTTACAATGAGGCATTAGTTGACCTGGACACCTGAGTGCAAGCTATGTGAGGCCAAGGAATTGTCACATTTGGCCTACCAAGGCAGCAAACAATCTTGCAATTGAGTACATGTGGGAGATCAGCTATGACACCGAGGAAATGATGGTGTATATAGCTGATAATGAACACAAACTGATGGAGTATCAACTGGGTGTTTATAGAGTGATTATTTCAAGCATTGAAGGTGAAATGTCCCAGGTGGAACTGGCAAAACATTTATCATCATCAACCTACTTCTGGCTAAACTGTGGCAAATGAAACATATTGCTCTAGCAGTGGTGTCAAGTGTAATAGCTGCAACCCTGCTAAGTGGTTGCTGCACAGCTCATTCGTGCTTCAAACTCCCTTTGAACCTGTCCAAGAAAAAGAAGGCAACCTGCAATACAAGTCATGGTTCTATAAAAGGCAAACTGAAATCAGTGATTGCAAATTGATCATCTTGGATTAGGCAACAATGAGCCAAAAGGATTTCTTTATTTGTTTAATTATACCCTACACAGAAAGACCAAAAATGTTATCAAGAGGCTTTGCAAACCTAATCATCAGGTGTTTATGATTTAAGTGTGCTATTTATCACTTGTAAATCTTTTGTTAATCAACATGTTATTCTATTTGTAAATCTATATATAAATCTATTTAAGGTCTATTGCGAAACTACATGTCTATTTGTACATCTATTGTAAATTTATCTTAACACTATCCCTCCTGAGGGCTATATTCTCTGTGAATGTACAAAAGCCCTTTTCAGGGCTACTTACTTTGAATTGATACTTTCAGATAACTGAAGAAAGGATATGAGAATGAGAACTGGGAATAACCAGATACATCAGCTTGTATATAATAAATAGTAGACAGGGTACCCCTAGTTAAAATTAGCCAAAAATTGAGCCATATTATCCCCACATACCCTATAAACAATTATTCATTTGTGTATTATTTATAACTTTAAATTATTGATAAATTATATTTAAAACAATTATAATAAACATTATTTAATCACAATAAAAATATATAAAAATATAAATAATTTTCTAAGTTTTTTTTTTACTCCCAAAAGCCTGTAGAGATTGTGATATAAATGAAAATTATTGATGTATATTGATGTATGAAAAAATAAAATCACATCAACCTTAGAAATGTTTGGAATTTTCCTGAGTTAGTATGCCTGCTACTGAACAAATGTTCATATTAAGAAAATTAAAGTTCAACATCAACCTTAGTAACAGGCATCCACATAACACTAGTGGTAATACATGCAAGTGGTGACTTGGACTGCTCTAAGGTTGTCAAGGCTTTCATTAAATGAGTGCAGTAAATTATGGTGCAGTTTACTATCATTTACTAACTCCAAAATTTGCTCTATAGCCACAGCTTTTTTCTTGTATGAAGAATCCTTCATAAAATTGAACATATGAAGATTGATTGATTGGTTTTAACGGCATGTCAACCCAAAGAAATTTTAAATGCTTCTGAGACTAGTCTTAAGCCTTCATTGTGTACAGGGTCTGGCTCTTTGAAGTTAGCCCTCTTGGCTGATCTGTATACAAAGCTACCATCAAACATCTCACATGTTGAATAAATTGGTTTTCAAACAGAAAATTCGAGATGAAAAATGCCTTGGTTATCAAACAAAATTTTGGTTCTTGAACAACATTGCCGAACTGAATTAACCCAAACAGAACAATTTCCAACTTGACTGCCATGTTGCATACGTTCATGTGTTGTGTATTTTTTTTCCAATATTATTCTACTATGACTTTTTTTTCTCTACATTGATTTCTATTGGAAAAATACTTTTAGTTTGCATGTGGATTCTGGGTGGTCAGTACAATCCTCTCCACATTTTTTGCATATCATCTTTTTTGTGCACCAGCTTTCATCTCCAAAGATGAATATATATATATATATATATATATATATATATATATATATAATTTGTTTCATGCAGCACTTTATAGTTATTTTTTTAGAACAAAAATATTATCTCACTTGAATTCTTATAAGAACTAATTTGGGTGTGTGCATGCATGGTTGCCATGTTGTAAAGGCGTTAAAAGATATTTTTTAAAAAAGTAAAAAAAGTTTAGTTTTAAATTAATTCCTTTAAATAAATTGTGCTCATATAGAGACAAAAAGCTCCATTATTGTTTGGTCTTTATATTGAAATTATTAAATAAAATTTTTGACAAAAGTCTAATGCATAAAATGTGGCTTTCTGAAATGACAAACTGCTCCCCCACCTCCATCAGCATATGTGATAGGAAAAAGAATGGATAAAACAAAAAGACAAAATTTTTGTTTTGTTTGTTTTTTTTTTTATTAAATCAAGCCAACTTTGTAAACCTTGGTTCATAAATAGTGTAAACTTTAGGGAGACAGTAGGTAAGGGGGATGTATTTAAACATTACCAACTTTATACTTTGATGTTTATCGACAAATGAGGCAAACATAGTAAGAAATAAAGGTAAACATGAAAACAATGGCAGTTGGCAAATCTGATGGTTATATAAAAAAAAATTTCCATTTCAAAATTGTGATTTCTTTTTCAAGTAGGTCATTCTGTTTTTCAGTTTTCACAGAAAATAAGCCTCTACACCAGAAATGCCTGAACAGTGGCTTGTGTGGTGGCAACAATTTTTATGCGATAGGACCACTTTTAAATTGGATAAGAATACCTTGGATATTCAAATTCATGCACTCATATACTGTATAAGATCTGAGGACAAGCATATATATAGATCCTTCAACATTGATACAAATCCTGACTAACTGGAAGATTCTTTTAACAATGTCATTCATAACTTCAGCAATCATTTTAATCCAAAATCCTACATTATACACAAAAAGGTCAGGTTGCATCAACACAACCAACATAGCAAGAATATATAAATCTATATTTCAGTATTGTATGACCTTGTGGAACATGCCAAATTTCCAGAGAAAGAATCATCAATACATGACAAACATGTGGTTGGTTATATCAGGAATTTGTTACAAAATATCCAACTTGACCGCAAAATGACAATTGCTCAGTAAAATGAACAGGTAAAAATGCAAATAGAGGAACAGCAGTCTCTATTATTCAACATGATAAAAAAAGAGAAACACAAGTGGGCATGCAAACAGACTGAATGTTGGGGTCCATGTCAATCCTCTCCCAGCAATAGTAGTGGAAGGGTATGGGGAAAAAATACAAGAATAGCGCATTGAAAAATTGGAAAATTGAGTGTCCAGTCAATGGATAGACATGCTTTTAATGTGATAATCCAAGCCATGTGTATGCTAATGCAGCGCCATTAAAAATTTGTAGGAAAACTGTCAATTTAAAATTGATGCTAGCATGATTTGTGTCATGGGAAACTCAGTTTAAAACCTTAACTCAGAGCAACTAAGGTGGTACTTCAGTGGTATTTCATAGTACCAGGTGGTACCATGAAATGCCTTGGACAATTTACCATGTGGATCAGCAATGGTGATAACGGGTTTATTTTGATATGCATATTTGTCACAGATGTGGATACAAACAATCCATTAAGTGCTGCTTGTGATCTCGGATTAGCACAGAATTGAAAAGGATCGCTAATACCAAGATCAGTTTTCAGTGAAATTACCAATAAACCAGTCCAGTGCAGATTATTTTAAAATAAATTGAAAAACAATGTAAAATCATACAATCTTGTTACAGCATGGAGAGTACTGATACCACGATGAGAAAAGGTAAAAATAGATTTGGACTGCATACAAAGAAATGGAATAATTGAAAAAAGTTATTAAAAGGCTGACTTACTGGTGTGCTCCCTTTATACTAATTGCGAAGAAAAATGGAAAATTAAGAATTTGCATGCATTTTAAAAACCTAAATAAACCTGCTAAACATAAAAGGCTAAAAATCTTCAGCAAACTTCAGATTCTAGCAAATCCCACTAGAGTGATTTGCAAAATCAACAACCTTCATAACTCCTTATGGTCACTATTTTTATAAAATGCTCCCTATTGGGATCTCATTGACCCCTGAAATAGTCTAATGTACTATAGAAGAGATTCTTGATTATGAAGACAACATTATCTCTAACTTTGGCAATGTCTTAACATTTAGCGAGAACAAAGGTTCACATGAGAGGCATTTGTGCATTGTGTTTTAAGAGAGGCTAAAATTAAATAAAGAAAAATCTGAACTAAGATGTTTTATATAGGAATAAAGTGTTGCTGACGACACTGGAATTTGAACACAGATTATCAGAGAGCAAATACAGGCAATCCCAATTTGAATAAGTAGATCATCTGATGGTAAAGGAAATGTATATTAGTGTGATATCTAAGGGATCATTATTCGGTGGTTACTATTCAAGCAAGTATTATTGAGCAAGTACTATTAGTGTGAGTGATATTCGAAAACATCTGACACCAGTATTGTTCAATGGCGTTACTATAGTTGTATCTGCGATTATAAAGTCTCTACTACAGCAAGCATTATTAAATTGACGAGTATTCGTTGACATTGTGACATTATTTAGCTATGGTAATTGGCTAACTAATTAATCATAAAAATTAAACAAGGAAATGCTGGAAACAGAGAGAGGATAGCTCTAAAGATATACTGTTGGCAATTAAAAAGATTTTATTTTATTTCCGAAAAAAGTTACTTTTCACAAAAGACAGTAGACCTGTAGAAAAGCCATATGTGAGATTTTGACACATTGATTAATATTGTTGTAAAGAAATGCCTTGCTGAGGGAAATGTGAGAATTCGGAAAAAGCAAAGCATTAAAATATCAAGCAGACCACATGGCGGTCATAAAAATTTCAGCCTGAGATGATTGCCGATATGAGGTAAAGAGAATCAATGTTATCTTCCCAAGATAACATTTATTTTTTTTCTCTTGAGTACCAGCAAGGCAAAGCCATATTGTATTTGTGGAAATTTTGTCATGAGAAAAAATTTATCCCGATACAGAGTGGAGAGGATTGTTATTATTTACTTTACCAAAGTGTTGCCTTTGGGTGTCAATGCATTGAGTAGCAATATGGTGATCATAAAATTTTGGGCATGAGAAAAGATAGCATGGAAGAATCACGATTTGGGAGATAAGGAATTTAATTTCTCTAGAAGACAAGGATTCCAGTAAAAGCTAACTTCATGAAGGGACTAGATGGCAAACTTTGACAGTCATTGATAGAATTTGTAAAGAGTGCTGGCTAAGTGGATTCTAAATGACCAAAAGATCTGATAGTGGCAATGTGGGATTCGTAAAAAATTTTGGCCGATGGGAAAAAAAAAAGAAAGAATTCTGGGTTATAATTTTAGGAGGCCAACTTAGCCACACCTGCACAGCCAGGATGTCATTGGTCGAATGGTAGCAATGGTGATAGGTAGAGGTAAATGGATGAGAAATACGGAGAAGTTATTTTCAACACTGAAGGGATTGGTTGAGATATCCATGTGAATAAGGAAGAGTTTAGGCAGATAGCTCTCCTCCAACCTCCCCTCATGAACGAAGGAACCCCCCAAAAAAAAAACAATAAAAGTGATTAATTTTTCAAAACTAGGAAGTAATCAATTTTCCTGGCCTGACAACAAGGAGATTTCTTGTTGGAAATCGAGACTTGCCAAGAACCCCAGACCACATCTAAACCAGCACCAATTTTTGGTCAGTACCCATATAAACAAACGTCCTTGGGCCGTTCAACAGTTGGAGTTCATTTCGAGTAGTGGGAACCAGAGTGTTGCCTCTAGTCTGAAAATGACCGAGATTTCCAAATAATTGACTTCCTTTATCCTACCAATAGCAATTATACTCCAACAAAGCCAGGACAGCACCTAAGAACTAAATCAGTTGACTTAAGATACCAAAACTTGCTTAAAACGTAGAAGTGTCACACTCCATAGAAAACGGGCTGGGAGGAAAACACACTCCTGTATATAACAGAGAAAAAAATAATTTGTTATGTCTTAACATACTTGAACCTCTTGGTTTTTTTATATGCATTTTTTTCTTTACACTTGTGCGATATCACCTCAGTCTGGACTCATCTTACAGTATGGCTCAACGCCTGATTGATCTCTGATACCTAAGATCAAAATTTAATTAGTTTAGGTTAAACTTGAGATTGAAGCAAAGAAATTCAATAACCAGATGTTGGAAGTTTCTGGGAAATTTTATTGGTTGGTAACTTTTTACCATTGCAATGCTGGTGTGAAGCCGTTACCCTCGACTTAACAAATTTTCGACCATGGACATAAGTGTCAAATTGGTTATTTGACCAAGAGATTTTAAGGTAGTGATCTAACCGATCGACCAGGACAATGGCTTGGCATGGATTAGGAAACAACCCCAAAACACCATTGGAAGAAATATTAAAGCTTCTTGCATAACGATATACTTTTCGAATCATGACATCTCAAGTGTCACAACATTATGTAAGTGTCAATGAGTGTTCAGTGACATCACAAAATTCCTTCAACTTACATGGGGGAAAAATTAATCTTCAAAATATTCAGGAGAGTACATCAGAATGGAGGAATTAAAAGCTATCCTGATTCAAATGTTGGTGCTACAAAAGCAACAATAACAACAACAATTGCAGCAACAAAAACAACAACTTGAACAGCAATTAAAACTTCAACAATAGAAGTTTTTTGAATTGTTTACCAAAACGATGAAAGGAAAAATTTCAGATTCATTTACTCCAGCTGTTGCTAATTTAATCAGTGAATTTGTGCACAATCCAGATGAAAGGATAACTTTTCCAGCTTATAGAAGATACATAAGATATCTTCAAAAGGGATTGTTTACATTGGAATGATGAAAAGAAAAAGCAATATACAAAAGATGTAAAGAAAGTATTTGAGAGAATCAAAGACTATTGCTTTAAGATTAGTTTATGTCCAGACTTAAATATCTGGGACAAATTACTGATGAAAACAGTAGACGACTGGATCTTTCAAGGGCAAGTATGTTAAAAATAAAATGCCCATCTAAACAAATGTAACACAGTTACAGGAATTTTAAATTGCTAACTACTATCATATATATATATATATATATATATATATATATATATATATATATATATATATATATATATAAACAATAAAAAAAATTAAAAAATTAAAATCTTCAGACACACTGGGTTGTAGATTAATATTCTTTCGTTTTTTTTTATTATTATTTCATTTAGATTCCTCGACTAGTTTCGACCAAAATGGCCATCATCAGGAGAAAGAAATATTTCTGCTTGCTGGTAGCAGTGAACTACAGAAATGAATGTCTTGATGGAGAAAATGAACTTTTGTCTGTAGTTTTCATTTGTTTTTTTTTTTTTATCTTTTTTAACATGAATCTTTTAACATTCCTTGTGTTGGTCAAACAGTCTCTTTTAAGTTGTTATTTGAGATAAGAGCTGGATGGATCTATGCTGCTCTGAATTCCCCTGGTCAGTTTGACAGTTTTATTGGTCCTGGAGTGGGGATGTGTCTCTGTTAAGTGTTTGTGTTATTTGGTTCTTAGGGAGTGAGTGAATATGATATGTGTAAGCGTGTATATTGCTGTGGGTGTGTGTTATCATTTGGCTCATTAGGGAGTGAGTGAGTATGATGTGTGTAAGTGTGTATGTTCGTGTGGGTGTGTGTATAAGTGTGAGGCCTCAACACCTCCGTAAGCATGTCTGTCTTGTGTGGGTGAGAAATGTGGGTAGGTTTTGATTTGTAGTGTTATATATTAGTACTATCTATATTGTTAAATTTATGGTTTAGCCCGGTTGGATAGTGTGTTTTTAGACGTTGTATCCACTTATTTTCATGGAACTCTAAAATCTTTCTAATGTTATCTGCTCTGAACTTTTCTATTATCTCAATTATAGTGAATTTGGCATGGGTTTTGAAATCGTGTTTTTCTAGGGGGTAATGTTGTTCTACAGGTAATCATTTTTCATGGGGAGTCGACTTAATTCGATTGCGATAATTATTAATTCTGTAGTGAAAGAGCCATTCAGATTTTCCTACATATTGTTTCTGGCATAGTGTGCTAGAATGCACACTATGCCAGAAAAAAGGTAAATTATGTTATGACTTCTACATGAGGTAAATTATGTTATGACTTCTACAGTTAGAATCGTGGCAGATTTTGAAAGTAGATTTAGTGACTGAGCTAGTGAATGAATTTGTGTGTTTAATATGGTTGCAGCATAAACTTCTTTTGTTGTTACATGGTTGGGAAAATCCTGTTGTTTTTGTTCTTAGTTTATTATGGATTACCTTGTCCCCTGAAATGTGATTACGACCTATGATTTCTTTTAGATTCTTAGGTCTACGATATGCAAGAAGGCCGGGTTCCTTAAACAGTTTTTTTTAGGTCTGGTTTGGGATGTAGTATTTCCCAGTGACGTTTGATTATTTGGGATAGTGGAGTTGAAAGTGGTTACTAGAGGAATGCGGCTAGATTTATTTTTAATCTTGTACATTAGGGATCATATATGTACATATATATATATATATATATATATATATATATATATACACACACCTAATATGCACAAATTAAGAGTACCCTTGAAAAACCTGCTGAAGAAAGATATAAAGTGGAATTGGACAGATAAATGTTAAAGTGCTTTTGAAGAGATCAAGAGATTTGTCACTAGCTTATTTTGGCCCTAAATTAAATATTGTGGTTGCTTCAGATGCAAGTGATTTGGGTATTGGAGCAGTGATACTACACAAATATGAGGACAGAACTACTAAACCAATAGCTCATGCTTCAAATGCATTAACTGCAGCTTTCTTTCTACAGCCAAATTGAAAAATTATATTTGCCATGAAAAAGTTTCAGAAATTCATACATGGAAGAGAATTCATACTACAGACAGACCATCATCCATTATTGTCCATATATGGATCAAAAAAAAGGTGTTTCCCCACATACAGCAAATAGACTGCAGCACTGGGGAAGTATCCTATTGAATACTATCTAGTGGTAGTCGATAGTTACACTATAATTATAATTATAAAATGGAATTTCTAGCATCCAAAAAATGACATCATGCAGACAGATTGTTTAGACTAATACCAAGATTCTGTGAACCACTTGAAGACACAGTAATTGTGACGATAATGGCCGAAAAGAAAATTAATAACATATTATACAATACTGTAAGAGAACTGCCCATAACATTGGAGGAAATAAAAATTAAGGCAGAAAAAGATGACTTTATAATAAAAATGAAGCAGAAATTAAAGTCTAAAAGAAAAAATATTATTGAAAATAATGCATTTTCATTATGTAATGATGTACTTATGTATGCAGAGAGAGTGGTGATACCAGCATTGTTGCAAAGATGAATGCTAAAAGAATTTCACAGAGGACATCCAGAAATATCTAGAATGAAATCCTTAATGAGGTGTACTTACTGGCCAAAAATGGATAAGGATATCGAAAATTTAGTGAAATCATGCAAAGGTTGTGCTCTGGCAGCGAAGTCACCATCTATCAAAATTCAACCTTGGCTGAAAACCGATATGTCCAGAATACATATAGACTTCACTGGACTGTCAAACAGAACATACTGTCTAGTGGTAGTTGATAGTTACACTAAATGGCCAGAAATATTCAAATGACTACCGTGGTAATGATAAATTTCCTACACAAGATTTTTGCAAGGTTCGGTGTTCCTGACATTTCAGATAATGGGACTCGAGTCATGTCTAGTTTTTTTTGCAAGTCATTAGCAATAGAACATATTACAACTCCCCCTTATCACCCAAGATCAAACAGACAAGTGGAACGGTTTGTCAATACATTTAAAAGGGCACTAAAAAAGTCGGAGGGAGAGAAGTCAGATGAAGTAATGATTCAGCAATTTCTGAGTATTTACAGAATAACATCAAACCTGAACACCGTGTCTGGAATGTCATCTGCAGAGTTGATGTTCGCCAGGAAGAGTGTCCGTTTTCAAGTTATTACCAGAACGAAAGGTGAGAAAATCACGAAATAACAATACAAGTAAATACTTCAAACCTGGAGGTAAGGTATTTTTTTAAAGATTTATCAGTGCGTAAAGGAATTCTGGGAAGATGGCGTTATGAAAAAAACAGATCAGCAAAATGACATACAAGGTACAGGGACAAAGGCGACACCTTAATCAGTTAAAACATAGATTCACTGATTTAAAAAGTTCCTAAAAAGAGGTACCAATGGAAATTCTGTATGACACATTTAATGTACCCAAGCCATCAGGAATTGTTGAACCAAGGTTTTATGGTGAAAGAAAGTGAATGCCAACAGAATTTCTAACTATTGACCTAAAGCTGAAGAAGTATAGACTCCAGGGGGAGTCATCTCAAAGGGGAAGTGTTATATAGGAATAAAATGTCGCTGCTGACACTGGAGTTTGAACACAGATAAATAGATCATGTGATAGTAAAGGAAATGTATATATGGGAATTAGCATGGCTTCTAAGTGATCACTCTACAGATTACTATTTGGTGGTTACTATTTGAGCAAGTATTATTGAGTAAGTACTATTAGTGCGAGTGATATTCAAAGGAGTCTGACACCAGCATTGTTCAACGGCATTACTATAGTTATATCTGCGATTACAAAGTCTCTATTACAACAAGCATGATGAAAGTGGCAACAAGTATTTGTTGACATTACACAAGTGGCAACGAGTGTTTGTTGAAATCACAGGAAGATGAAAGGAAAAAAAACTTAAACAAGACAAAGATTATTAATGAAATTATTGAGGTTTAATATAAAAGCTGAGTTTTTGCCAGGAAAAGGGCTAATAGTTGCAGATATGCTGTCAAGAATACCTCTAATTGAAAAGAAAAATTAATAAATCTGCCAGTTTGTCAGATGAAGTTGAAGCTCAAACCAAATTAATCTGATCAACTTAACCAGTCACTGTCAAACATCTAGTGAAGAAAACTGCAATAGCACAAGAGATGAGATCTTAAGACAAGCTCTTGAATATACTAATATTGGCTGATCAACTAATAGAAAAATGATGAGCTCTAGCCTGCAAGATCTCTACAACAATAGAAAAGAATTGTGCATTTATGAAATAATGCTTATCAAGGGTAATAGGAATGTCCCCCTCTCCCAACCTCTATGTGGAATGAAATCCTAGAAGCTGTTGATAATGAACATCAAGTCCAAACATGCACTCAAGTGTGAAGAAAACAGGCTAAAACAGAGGAAATAATCTCTTAACCCATTTCAAATGGTTTGTGAAGACTTGTGTGAAGTTATACCTCATACTGATGGACCAGTTAGATATTTAGAAATAGCACAACTACCAGACATAAACACAGACTTATTGGAAGTCTGAAAAACATTCACTAGATAGGATATTTCAATGACACAAGTAACTGACAATGGTTGACATTTTATGTCAACTGACTTCAAAAATTTCAGCAAAGCCTGGATTTGATACATCATTAGCAGCTTATACTTTCCTCAAGCAAATGGAGAGACAGAAAGAGCATTACACACTGTTAAGTACATTCTGTAGCAGAGGGACCTGTTTTTGGCTCTACTTTCATACAGAGTCATGAAAACCTTGCCAAATGAAGTGAGTTCAGCTGAACTTGCTTTTTGGTGTCAACTGCAGACAATGGTGCCATCTACATTGCAGTTCAACCATGACCAGTGGCTGATTGATAAGAATATAATTAACTAGAGCAAAGAATGGCTTCAAGAAATATTTTGACAGGTGTCATGGAGCAAGGTGATATTGTCCATCAGAAGTTGGATCACAAGCATCAATAGTCAAAACCAGTGACAGTATTGAGTCAGGTTGCAGACATTTTGGTACAGACTTCAGAAGGACTACAATTCAGGCATAACTGGAAAAATTTATGCTTGTCCTGTGGCACATCCAATCTTCAGAGTGGCCTCAGTGAGTCAATAGACTGCTTGCTTCCAAACTTCAAACGTCCTGACTACTGATCCACTAAATATTCACCAGAGTGCTGTCAGCCCAAGTACTCCAGAATGACCTCCAGCTTCCAGTGAATTCTTAGGGTCAACAAGTCAGCCGTGTAATCCAACAATGCATACTACCATGATAATCTGCAGTGAACAAATTATCCATACTCCTGTTCAATACCCTAAGGACTAAAGGAGGGAGAATATCCCTATTAGTAATATTAGTGCTGGCCAAATATTATAAGAACTATAAGAAAACTTGTATTTGAAGAAGACAAAAAAAAAGAAAAGACTCTTTGTTTGTAATTTCTTGGCTTGCCAATAAATAGTTTAAAACTCAAGGCAGAACAATACTGAACATGTTGCTTTGTCTCGAGTTTCATTACTGTGTCTGTTCGTTACAATTATAAATAATGTATTTTAGTATAGGTCTAAAAAATATCTTTTTATTGCTAATAAAATAATTTTATTGCTAATTTTTATTGCTAATAAAAAATTTATTGCTAATAAAACGACAAATTTTCAACAAAACAAAAATAAAATAAAGTAGTTGAATTTTGGTAATTACTGG
The DNA here is from genome assembly GCA_903632075.3 of Acanthosepion pharaonis. Classification (NCBI taxonomy): domain Eukaryota; kingdom Metazoa; phylum Mollusca; class Cephalopoda; order Sepiida; family Sepiidae; genus Acanthosepion; species Acanthosepion pharaonis. The sequence continues at coordinate 20,308 of CAHIKZ030003386.1, read as the reverse complement.
TGAATGCAAGCCTAAGTATATACTAAAACACACAACTTAGAAGTGTTTGTATACTAAGTCAGATTGTAGACTGATTAAATCCTAAGTATAACACATGGAAACTTAATTTCAATTCAATAATTCTACTGACTATATTTCAATGATTTGAGTGTTTTTAAAATATAAAAGGATCATCAACTAAATATACAAGAATATGTGATGTACTTTTTCTGCCAAGCATTTATCTTCTATAAACACACAAATTATGGAAACATTTTATTGATAGATAAAAACTAAGTCTCATTTCTTTTTACATTTACTTTCATCAATTTCCTTTGACTCAATTTGAATAATTTTTTTTATGTTCATATAAAGATATTTTAATAAACTTGGTTGAAAACTATTGAGCAAACATGACATCAACAAATATTCTGTCACTTACTTTTTATAAATGGAAGTCAAAAATTGAAAGGAAGAGCAGACTATTAACATAAGACATTGTCAATAAGCTGTTTAGAGAAAAAACTAAAAGTGATAATTATAGAGCATCTCATGAACGAGGCTAGTGCAGAATTTTGACAGTTTATTCCATTTTTTTTTTTACTTGATACAATTTTTAAAATTACTCAAGTAATTATTATAGTGCCTTTTAGTTCCCTTTGATACATCAATGTAATGAAATTATTTCCTTTTACAAATTATAATAAATGACAGCAAATCTCTTAAAATAGACTAATTTTTAAAAAACAAATTCTCCATTATAACAACATATGTCATATGAAATTTTGCAAAAGCATTAATCATATCAGTAGTATTAAAGAACAGAGTATATTTACTGCTAGGTGTATTGTAGTCATCCACTCGGACATTCTGCAACTGTGGCCCCATTGCTGGTGATGGGTGCATTGGACGTGGATTGGAATAGAAAATTGGGTCAGCATTACTTGATGGAGAAGAGTAACCAATGTTGAGTGATGTAGGTGCCCAGCTTCCCAGGAATACAGCAAAACTCAGCACAACAACCTGAATAGCAAACAACAATATTTTTTTTTACAGTGATATTCACCCTGTCACTAAAGGTAGAGGGTTACTGAGTAAGAGGCACAGTTTATGGGGATATGTGGGGAGAGATAGAGTTGAACAGATTAAGATTGAAGATTTGGGGGAAACATCATTTTAGAAGCAGTGGTTTGTGGGAAGAAGCTGCTTGAGTTAGGGAGGGAAAATCTTTCACTTTTTCTTGTTTTTTTATTTACAGAATTTTGTTTATTGAATTACAATACTCTAGCCTTCTATTGAACACTTTGTTTATTGAAATATGCTTCAGTTTATTTACTTAATAATTAGTTATGAATTAAAACAAATTACTGTGTTTTCAAGCTGAAAAATCCATTGACATTTTCTATTGTTATTAAATTTGTAAAACTCCTCTATAAGAATAATCCATGTAAATGTATATGTAGTATTATGGGAAAGAATGAAGATTTTCAATAATATATGCATATTATTTGTGATGCACCTTGTGAGTCAATGTTGGAAAAGTGGGGATGTCATTCTGACATATGGTGAAAAGAATGAATTGGGCAAAAATGGTTGAGAACCACTGCAATAGACACTCAAGTCATTGGATCTCCCTGAGGGTATGTAATTAGATTGGTTTTCGAGGCACTGAATGTGATCAGCCAGTTTTTCTCCTACTAACAGTTAAAACTAGTTCAGAGAAGAGATCAGCTGCCAAGCTTTGGTCATCTCGGGTTTTGGAGGTGCACCTATATAACATTGTATCATCAAGCATAGATATTCACAAATGATACTAGGTAAATCATTTATGTAAAGTAGAAAGAGGGTTAAACCAAGAAGCAAACATTGGGGATGCCTTGAATCACTAAGGTCTCAGGACTGCTCGTTAACAACTACCATCAGAGACCTACCCATTAGGAAGGACTCTTCTAGTGATTCTATAGAGCTTGTGCCGTAACCCTTTATGCTACACCTTGTCAAAGGCCTTTGAAATATCTAATGTGATCATCCTCAAGATGTATTTGTCGTATAGTGCCTCACAGATTCTGTGAGTAATGGCAATTAGAATATCAACAATGGACCAAGCTAATTCAAATCCATACTGACTCAAGAGGTTGTCCCTATTCAGACAATCAACAATCTTCTTGTTGATTATAGCTTCAAGAAGTTTGCTAATGACACTAGGAGGCTGATGGTTCTATACTATGACAGGAATGAGTGTTCACCTGCATTCTTGAAAACCAGGCATATGTTGCATAGCCACTTGGTGGGGATGGTCTTGTCTCATCTTTTTTTGGCTGGTGATCATTAGTTGTTTTAGATGAATGACATCGAACATGGAGAATTTTAACTTAACTATTTTATTAATGTCAACATGTACTAACTATTCAGTGAGGGTTGTTCCCCCTCACTGGGTAGCCGCCTCAGACACGAAAGAGAACACATCTATATTGCTTGACAGTTAAGACTTGACTCTTGAAATGTTTCTCCTATCTCCTTTCCCATGCTAGCTCAGCCAATCAAAATCAACTTCCCATCTTGTATCTGATCCCTAAAGTCAACCTCAGGAAGTTGGAACAGAGATACATTTCCTCTAAAAAATAATAGTCTGCTAAACTATTATTTAACACATACACTTGACACCTTCTGCAAACTTGGGAAGGAGGATTTCTCCTTCAAGCAGCAGTTTAATAATTTTGCTAAGATTGGGAATAACGCCTGTTTAATATTCCTAAGGACAACCACTGGTATTTTATCTGGATCAGTAGCCTTTTGATAAGTTTTGCAACTTCCCAGGCTGTAATAAAAAAAAAAATATTACTGAGATTGTGTTTAGTGAGATGGGGGAAGTCAGGAAGAAGATGACTTTTGTCATCTCATATTGAGTTAGAGGCAAAGAGCTTCACTTCATCTGATGAGAAGGAGATGACCTTAGGGCCATTTATAATAGCAGGCACTGAACTCAACCACTATTCAGAATTTGGTTCAGTGACACATTTTTGATGGGTTTGATTTTTTATGTTCAATTTAGTTATGTTCAGTAGAAGACTAGGTAGTAAGACAGTTACAACCACAGGGATGCACCAATAACCTGGATTGAATCATTTGTAGGTATAGTCATAACAGTACCCTTCATCATGGCATCAAGAGGGCATTCCAAAGACCACTGTACAGTCCAGAACCAATTCATAAAATGGCAGTACAATTCCCTAATATTATACCACTGCTGATAGGATAGCCTCCTTCAAAGTTACTCAAAGGCTTGAATCCTTGACTATCAGGCAGATAACGCCAAGACCCAAAAAATTTTTACCTCCAGCACCCTTAATGAAGTGACAAATAATCCAAGAAAGAAGGTACAGGCGTGATATCCTGAGTGTACATGTCCTGTCTACCCAGAAATCAAGTCAACAGAAATTTTCCTTGAGTCAGAAATATCATAAAAGATCCACTGGGAGAAGGTGAGTTAATATAGGTTGCATCAGTATCCTCTACCCATCATTGGATTTAATATTATCGTAGAAACAAAATTTCATGAATGGGAGTTAGCATTTGCAATTATCTACTTGTGGGGAAAAAAACCCTTAGAAGTAATATGGGAATAAAAATAAATGTTAAAATTTCTAGAAATGTATGCTAGATTCTGCTAAGCTGATTAAATAATATAGATATCTCAAATGCATACACACATGTATATAGCAATAGCAGAGGAAATCTTATGTCTGGTTAAAGTTTTAACTTCATAAATTGCATTAGGAACTAACCCCACCCCACAAAAAAAGCTTCTTTTTTTTAACCCAATATCCATAGATGAAAAAAAATTACAAATTTTAAAACTACAAACCTCCCAAGAGTTTGCTGCTTGTAACAAGACAAACAACTCCTCTTTCCATTTACACTTCCAATAGAACAAAATTCTTTTCAAGAATTATAAAATGCCTTTTAATAATAGTGTTTATGAAGAAAGATCTTTAAGATACCCTAAAATTATCATAATAAATATTGGAGTGATAATAAAATTTATAATTGCATGTAATATAGGTTTTGTTATTTTTACATAATAAAATGTCAAAAAAATTCCTTACCAAAAAAAATAAAATAAAAAACTTAGTAAATAAATAGCAATAAAATTGGCAACTAATGAAATCCAATAGAACTTTCTTGATACTTTTAGAAATGAAGCAATTACTGATTTCAGATTTAAACAATTTTAATGTACAGTCATGTAATTGCAAATGCCAAATAGATGTTAACATACATCAAAAACAGCACAACATGGAGAATTACAACTGTACAGACAATAGATTCATTGTGATCAAAAACTTACACTACAAGTGATTCAATCATTTAATTCATGTTGAGGAAAATCTTTTGCTATTTTGCTGTAATTCCAACTGAGAACTATGTTTGTTAAACTTCTTCATTGGAATAATCATTGTATGTGGATCCTGATAAATTGGCTTGTAAAAAAAACAAAGCTCCACACTAATTCAAAAGGGGGAACAGAGGAAGCAATAAATGTAACCATTACATAGGCTTTAAGAATAGACATGTTTTTATATTTTTTATATTAGCCAGAGAATACTAAAATGTTTTACTATGACTATTAATAGGACAGATAAACATGACAAATTTTAGGTTCTATTTTTTGTTTGTTCATACAAGAAAAACTTATGTTAGTGAAATAAAGATTAAAAGAAAAACAAGAATAAGCTGTTGTCAATGTCATATTTTTGATAGTTAATATCTTCCTAAAACTAAGCTGAGAAAAGACATTCTCAAATTTTACACTAAAAAAATGTTAAAATGAACTGAAAGACATCAGGTCAATGATGTAAATATATATAAATTATATCTAAAATATTAATTCATGCTGAAAAAAATAAAAATAAAGTGTTCTACAAATTATACCTTCATCAGATGATTACTTTGTTGGAATCACAGCAGTTAAAATTTAAAATGTCCATAAAAGTAGTACTATAAAAAAAATAAACAAAAAAATAACTATTATATAAATAAATAAACCAACCATGAGAACAGTTCCAGTCTGTGTAGATGATGCTGAACAAGGACGGGGCATCTTTCCACAGAGAGCTTGCAGCTTCTCAAGTTGACCAAGCAATGATCTATAATTAAAAAATATATTAGATTCATTAGTATTAATATCAGAGTTATAAACATCTATTTAAGTATATCAGGGTTGAAAATTTATAGGACATACATTCCTTCCTTACGTGCCTTGAGTGATGTACATTTAGGAGATCACATCTCTTCAATTCATGATTGACTTGGTAGAATAAATCCCACAGTAGACAGGTTACCAACCAAAGCTATAAGATCCAGTCTGTCCTGCTATTTAACCCATAGCTAGAAGGAAAATATATGGACTCATACCTTTCCCAAAAGTATCTCTGCATGTGAATGTAACAAGCTAGACTAGAATTTGAACTTGTCTCTCTATTTCTAATTCCAAGCAGTTATCCATCACACCACCTGCACATCCAAGTTTACAGTACTTGGTATTCCCAAGTGATCATTCATCTAGGCAACACTGTTGTTTAACTTTGGTGATCAGACTAGAAATATACATGAAATCATTTTGAATAAATTATCAACTAATTCTACTAGTGAGATTTCTACCACAAATTCTGGATATTTGAAGTATTTATTTTTATTTAATTTTAAATGAAATCTTCTATCATCATCTCATCATTTACAGAAAAAAATTTTCCACAGCTAATTTCCTGTTTCATTCTTCTTTAAAAGGTCATCTTTACAATAAAAAACAAAAAAATTCAAAAACAAAAACAAGATCATCTTTACAATAAAAAAAAAACAAAATAAAAATAAAACAAACAAAGAAAAACTCACACACACTGGACAAATCTTTTTAAATGATCAAGTCAAACCTGTTATTTGTTTCTAAAGAATCAACTCTTTTCTTTAGATCAACATTTTCTTGGGTGAAAGCCTCTACTCTGAAAAGGAAAAAAATGAAGTGAAAATTTTATCAATGAAAGAATATTTTTAATAATGTAAGAGAAAAAATTTAAATAGAAAGTAAATATATAACAAGAAAATAGCCAAACCTTAAAATAAGTGCTTACTCGTTTGTTTAGTTGATTAATTATTTGTAATAAAAGCTAAGTGATAACATAAACTAATTATGCACACAAGAAATCTAGACCTAGTGCTTGTTGACTAATATGTGATAGTGAGTAAAAGCAGGCATATCATATTCAGGTTAAGTTAAAATATATAAATAAAAATTTAAATTAAAAATAAAACAAGATGAAAACTGGTACAAGTCAAAAAGAGAACAGAAGAAAAAGGAGGTAACCGAGGTTGATAAGTCCAATTCTCCTATTCAAAACTTAATTCAGAAGTGCAGAATTTCTATCAGTTAACATAGCTGAATTAAGATTTGTTAAAACAAAAAAAATTTCCAATCCCTTCCACTGAATTCTGTTCCTGGCTATCTTCCTCTCTTTTGGAAAGACTCTAATGTCCACATGCATTGCCTTGGTGTATATGTTCAGGAACATCTTCCACTGGCAAGGGAACTCTCTTGAGTATCCAGACTGTTTGTACACGTACCTCAATCTTTCTTTCAGTTAATTTTTTTTTTTTTTTAAGCATGTTCATCCCAAGCAGGGCAGTAAAGCCACTGAGATACAAAGGGTTACTAGGTGTAGAAGAATTGGAAAATGGAAACATTACTAAGGAGCGGTGCAAAGGAAAAGTAATCTGGAGGACAGCAGATTGCATTTAAATTTTAGAAGATTGAAGTTGACTGGAAAGCATGAAGCCGGAAGAAAGTTTCACAAGCGAGAAGTGCAAGAAAAGAAACTGTTAGCATAGAACTTAGTTACATCTACCCAATTCAACTGTAAATTGATGAAACCTCATCATCAGATCAGGACTAATATTATTGATTCTTCTTTGGATTTAGTTAAGGATCTATATAGATATAAAGCAGGAGCTCCATACCATATTTCACAAGGACAAATAGTAAACTTATAAATATGCAAGATAGATACAGGAGAGAAAAACTGTCTAGCATGACACAGTGAATCAACTTTTTTAGCAGCTGACCTAACAATGGATTTAATATAGTCTTTCCACTTCATGTCAGCCAAGAATGTTAGCCTGAGCAGGCAAGAGTCACTCTCCTGGAGGTTAACATCAGCCATGCTGATGGAAGGCAGAAAGGAATATCACAGATGATTAATAGAGTTTAGTTTTGGAGGCATTAAAATTAACAAGCCACCCTTTGCTCCAATTTAACAACAGACTGATGGTTGTTTCTGATATCAGATGCCATTTTGACCTTGATGAACTGAACAGACTTATTACTGAGACAAGAGTAAATAGTTGTGTCATAAGTATAGATACCAAGTTGAAAGTTGACGTCATCAGGGAGGTTGTTAATGAGACAAATGGTTGTTTAGGCTAGCCTTCATTTAACAATTTGATAAAACTGGATCAGTTCAAAAATTTGGCTGGAAACACAGTAACTTTCCAACTTGTACAGAAGACCTGTATGGCAGACTCTGTCAAATGCTTTTGAGATGTCTAAAGCTACAGCCCAGGCTTCACTATTTTTATCAAGAGCACAATAAACTCTTTCTGCAATTATTGTCAGTACACCAGCAGTTGACCTGGAGAAACAAAAGCGAAATTGCTTGTCTGGAAAAAGTCCCTGTGATGAGAGATGGTGAACCAATTGATTAGGGCTTCTAAGAGTTTCCCAAAAAGAGGTAGAAGGCTAATAGGCCTATTGTTTGAAGAGTTGGACGGTTCACCCGAGTTCTTAAAAACCAGAACAACAGATGAGGATTTCCAACAGGCAGGCAAGCAAGAGGCAGTGAGGCATTTATTATACAGTTTAAAGAGAACAGGAGCCAGTTTGGGAGCACACTTTTTAAGGACTATTACAAGGATACCATCAAGTCCACATGCTTTGTGGGGGATCCAGATTAGAGATGACAGCAGAAACCATCATTCCCGTTCCTCTCATGGCTATTAAAGGTTTGATAGAATTTCTAATAGCATAGATAAGGCCCTCTCTCTACACCCATTTGCAAATATCTTTGTGCTCAGTGATTTCAATGCCCACCATGTCAGGTGGATTAATCACTCTAATGTCACTGACCTTGCTGGCATCCAGACCTTGAACTTCTGTATTATCAATCTCTCGCACAAACAGTAGACTTTCCCACACATTTCCCCATTAATTCTGATGGACATGCTTCTTTCCTTAATCGCTTCCTTACCGCCACCCTGTACTCCTGTTGTGTGCTGCAGCCCTGTCCTCTTGGCAATTCTGATCATGCAATGGTGTCTGTAGATATCTATTTCTGCTCTCCCACTCGTCACGAACCTCCCATTAACAGAATTTCTTTTTGTTATCAACACACTGACTGGAACTCGTTTTGTGATTTCCTTCATATTTTTAATCATCCTGTCCAGAAATGTGACACAGATCTCTTCCTGGGTGAAAGCTAGCATAGAAAATTTCATTGCAGCTCAGAAATACCAAGTGAAACCTGATTCTCACCTGCCTGATTAACATCTATAGCCCACAGGAATCACTTCTTCTGGCTATTGTAACAGATGTCTCTTTGTTACTGCTCATAATGAGTACAAGTGTATCCTCAAAGAAGTAAAATTACTATTTGATAATAGACATTGTATAGCCTCTCACAAGTTTGGTTCTAAGGATTGCTAGCAGCTCTGCAAGGGTGTGTTGAACAATAGCAAATCCTTAGTCCCTCCTCTCTTCAATAAACTTGAAGTATTGAAATCTACTACCAATAAGGTAGAGTGCTTTACCCAGAAGTTCTTCTCCAGCTCCACTCTTGACTCATCTAGAGTACCTCCGCCAGATTTTTCTTCTAAAATGACAGCTGTACTCAGTGACATACACATAACACAATCATTGGTCTCTAACTTCATCACTAAATTAGACTCCCACAAGGCAAGTGGATGTGACAGGACACTTGTCATCCTAAAGAAATGTACTTCTGAGCTGGTTCTTGTTCCCTCCAAAATTTACAACAAATGTATCATTGCTTCCTGCTTGTTGATTGTCCTCTGTAGTTCCTGTTTTTAAGAACTCTGGGAAACCCTCTGATCCCTCAAATTATTACCCTATTAGTCTCTTACCTCTTTATGGCAAAGTATTCAAGGTCCTAATCATTGCTGAACTGGTAAAGCATCTTATTTTGCACAACTTCCTTTCAGACAAACAATATGGTCCCATTTTGTCAGGTCTACCATCGACATGTTAATGGCCATCTCTGAAGTTATCTATCATTCTTTAAATAAGAATGGCAAAGATATCTCAAAGGTGTTTGGCATATGCTTGCCTTCTAAGCAAGCTTGTGGGCTAGTGTTACTGGATATATATTTGGTATAATCCAATAATTCCTGACCAATCAAGTAATGAAGGTCATATTGATCAGGTATGCTTCCAGATCATTTCGAACAAATGCAGGGGTCTAGGAGAGTCCTTCATGAGCTTGAACCTATGCTGTTTTTGATCTCCATCAATGATCTCCCTGATTCCATCAGTTCCCAACTAGTTATTTATGCAGATGATTTCTACCATTTACTCCTGTCTTAATAGTAAATCCAACAAAGTAAACCTAGCAACTACTCTTGAAAAGGACCTCCAATCAGTGATTAATTGGGGAACCCCTCTGAAACAAAACTGCTTTCATTTAATCACCAAAGAGAAACTTTTCTACCTATGATCAGGATGGGTGATGCTAAACTCCAGGAGAACAACACTATGCCTTCTTGGCCTCATATTTTCCACTGACATGAAGTTGAGAGACTATATTGAGTCAATTGCTATGTCTACTGCAAAACTGAGAGACCCCTCTCTGCCTTCCATCAGCATGGCTAATGCTATCCTTCAGGAAAGTACTTATTGCGCCTTCTTGGGCTAACATTCTCAGCTGACATGAAGTGGAAAGACTATATTGAATCCATTGCTAGGTCACTTGCTAAGAAAGATATCACGCTAGACAATTTTTTTCTGTCCAGAATCTGTCTGCATATTCGTCCATCCCAGGCTTAGAATATTGCTGCTGATTCGTTGCTCTTTGCTATTTATTTAGAAACTGGAGCAAATTGAAAAATCCAAAGAAGAATATGCAATATTATTGGTTCTGATCTGGCGCCTCAGCGTCAGTCATTTTCCATGATCGTAATATTACCTTCCTGTGTGTGTGTGTTTTTTCTATAAATACTTTTATGGTAATTTTTGGATGAGCGCTTTGATATGATACTTTCGTAGTTGGATTGCCAAGTGCCAGACGAGATTTTGCCGCACTACCGTTTGAAACATTGCATTTTTGTGTTTGAAGAACTGTTAAGTTTACGTTAAGTTTAATCTTTAATTTTTCTTGCGTTTTTTTTCTTGGTGATTTTTTTTTTAAAGTTTGAATTATCTTTTACTGTTTTTCAACCTCCCCGTCTTTTTTTCATTGTTTTATAGCTATTTTTTATTGATTCATTTTTTTTGGAAATTATATCAGTTTCAGTTTTTCTTTTTAAAATTTTAATAACCGCCCGTCTTTAAGTTATTTATTCTCGTATATTTTTTTTGTTTTTACATAATTTTTGTGTTTTAATTTTCATTTCGTACGTGTTTTCATTTTTTTTTTTTTGTCCTATGTAAACAAGTCTTTGTTCTTGCTTTTTTATTAATCCACGCTTATTTAAAGGCTATTTTTTGTTTTTAGTTTCTTGTTCGACTTTTCGTTTCCATTTTGTTTATTGTTTAATCTATTTGTTTCTATTTTAGTTTACGTCGGCACATTTTTGTTTTGGTAAGACTTGTTTATTTTATTTTCGTACTACGGCGACCATTTTTTTTGTGAATGGTACGACTTGTTATTTTTTCAAAAAAAAAGTCTTTTTAATTTTCCTTTTGTAGTATTTTATTTACATAATTTGTTTTATTTTGTTTTTCTAATTTACAAAAGAAACGTTTTGACATTGTTTTATTTAATTTTACATTGTTTATTTAATTGTGTCGTTTGAGTGAATTTATTCTTTTTAGTTTACACGTCGAACGTTTTTTAGTTTTTTTGTTCTTCTTTCTACATTGTTAAATCTATTATTTTTCCTTTCTTTATAGAAGTTCTTTTGTTTTTAGTTTGTATATTTTTAAGTTTTCTTTTTTTTCACGTCAAACCTTTTAAACTAAATTTGCGTCAGTCTTTTTTTTTTTCAATTTTTTTGTTTGTCTCGTTAAATTTGTTTTTAAAATTTTGTCTATTTCTTTAAGATTATTATTTTTCAAATTTCTTTATTTTTATTCCTTTATTGTTATTATTTTAAGAAAAATTTCAAAGAAAATTTTATTTTTAAAAAAGGGAACTTTAAAAATAATTAATAATCAAATATGGCCGACAGAAATCGAATGGTTACAAAAAGACCTGTTCTGGCCCAGAAGAAAGTGCACACACCCTTTCCCCGATTAAAAAAGACTAAAACTCAACCAAAAGTGACTGATGATAGTGTAGCCATTACCAAAAAATAATGATGACAAAATTTAAAGAAGAAAAGTATGGAGGTTAAATGACCAAAATCAAGACATCGAAAATGAATTGTCATCTGAGACCAACAACAACAGTAACAACAACAAAGATGACAATGTAGCGGTTGGGAAATCACTCTTATGCTGGAAGTCACCACCGAAGTGTATCATCAACATGACGGAGTTCCTCGGGAGAGCCAAGAGCTATGAATATCTTCTCAAAGAAGATGGACTCTTAGTAGAACTCGTGGGGTTTCAAAAGGTTGAAAAAAGAATTGTGTTAGTTACCGTTATTAAAACTTTGACGTCCCTGTGGATCAAACCTCAATGAATTATCAAAGGAAATGGATACTTCATGTGGAACATACTGTTGCCTGTCCACTGTGAGGACACCTCCAGTCGTGATTTAGTCAAAAAGGACTTCATTGTAAGAACTGAATATGAGGACAAGCCTAAGACAATAGTGACAGTATATGAAGTCCCTCCTCAGAACGTAGGGGGCACTAGGCTGCATATCTGACTAAATTTGGACAGAAACTTAGTGCTTCCTCCATCGACCTGAACGGGGGATGTAGCTTCGAGATTATGTTATATAGAAGAGCCTTCATCTCCTTCCAACTGTCTGGGTATAAAGGGCCAGATAATTTCTGTCACTGTGACCGGCCGCAGACCAACATGTTGGAAGTGCGGAAATGACAGGTCATCTCTCCTTTTCCTGCTCAGAGAAGAAGGACTCTAGATTTCTGGCTCCCGCCGATCCGAATCCCCTTTTGGTCAAGTATGTTCTTTCCGTTTTAGCCTGTAATGGGCATAACAGCGACCAGAACCGGTGTGGTAAAAACTCTGTTTGGGTCCATTTCGCCGCCTCCATTCCCCTGAAAATCGTTTCCCCGCCGCTTGTGCGTTTGCGGAGAAGAAAAAACGGGAATGGCAGATCGTAGGTAAGATGAAAGGAACCCCAAACAGCGAGACCTCTTTCCCGGAAGCACCCCAGGTAAAGGCACACACAGCCGAACCCTCTCTACCAGTTCCAAGCGCGATTCCCTGGTCAGCTATGCGGAAACAAATCAGAAACCAAAATTAAATTACGAACCAAGTTTTGAAAAGACCGAAAATTACAAAAAATGAAGGAGGCTTTAAAAGCAAAATGGGAACCATTTACACGAAAAAAATTGGCCCCTTTTTGTCGGCACTGTCTTCCCAATTGTCAAACAGCACTCTAATAGCACCAACTGCAATGTTAGAATCATTAATCCATCACCTCTTCCAAAATGGCCACCCTCAAGAATGCCTTTAATTCTCAAATCCCAACAAAGAAATAATTTAAAATCCTGCCAACACTCCTGACCCATCCACAACCCAAGCTCCCATCAGCACACCCAAAAATCTGATCAACAAAAAAACAAAAAATTCCCTCTACAGACTCAAACGAATCAGCAGAACAAAAAAAAATCGAAACCTATTTACAATACAGGTGGCGGGTAACTAAGGAGCAGGAAGCAATTTGATTCATGGAGGCTCCCAAAGACATTCAAAAAACCTCCCTGAATAGAGCTTTAAAACTCACGTTCCCCTGGGACATGGGTGGTCTGTCTCCTGATGGCACAATCAAAAAATAAAATGGGAATAGGTTCAATGAGACTGTCGTCGGTGTCCTCACCCCGGCCATGTTCAATAGAGAAGAGGAACCCTAATCGGTCTTATAAAGGCACACTGCTTGGCTAGTGGGAAGACCCGTCCTGAGGTCGGAGTCTCGCAGGGCGAGGCTCACTAGAAATCTTCAGCGTCTCGGAGTGAATATATGTTGTGTAAAGGAGACCTGGTTTTCAAATCGCGACCGTGAGAACATTCTGTCTTGGAGGCTTACCCTCTATTCAGCATCTTTCGATGGAACCTCGAGACGAGTTTCTTTGTTATGGAGCAAGTCTTTGATGGCGAAGTGCGCTCTTGTCTTCGCAGATTCGGCGGGTAGACATTGCGTGCTGGATGTTACTATAAAGGATAAGGCTCTTCGTCTCATTGATCCCGACATAGATCATATAAGGGAAAGACTGGGTACTAATAACCGGGATATGAAACCATTTCAGGACTTTATCGGGAAGTTTGATCGTGTCGATAATTATTGTTATGAGCGCACCCATTTCGGACTTTATCGATGCAGTGTAGACTTGGACAAATAGAGGTGGCTCGACTACGGCGGTGCGTTCTAGCTGTCTCGACCGAGTCCTAGTTAAAAGAGTCGATGTAGGGCTCTTAGGATGTCCAAGTTTTCATTTGATAGTTTACTCGGGTCATAGGCTCGTCCGGGTTCGAGTAAACTTACATAAGTTCTAAGGTTAAGATGACTGGCTACACGTAATTGAACGTATCATTATTTGGTGAGCGTTATTTCCATGACCACCTTCTACTAATGCTACAGCGAGAATTTATGCGGGCTATTGTTGGGACTCTGTGATGGGATAAATTAAAATCCAAAATTAGGTCGTTAGCTGCTGATTATAGTCGTCGACTCAGTCTAGTTAGATTAACAGCGCAAACGGCATGTGAGGAAAAAGTTGATCTGGCGATTAAATCCCGTGATAGTGGGGACGTAGACTTAGCTAGGGGAGAGTTGGCTTCGTTGCTTATCAAGAAGGATAAAGCTCTGATAAAGCTAGCTTAAAAAAGAATGTCCTCCGAGGCAGCGAATATGGCCACTGAATTGCGTGAAAAGGAAGTTAGGAATGCCTCTCATCGACATGTCGCGTGCATCACATTGCCGCGGACCGTAACTACAGACGCGAGAATATGTGAGGCTATTCGTGAATACTTTCTGGATTTGTTCCCCAGAGAGCCTGGTCTGAGCACTGCTTAGTTCGATGACTATTTGGCCGACTTTCCCCGCTTCGATGCGACTGAAGTGACTGGGTGCGAGGGTCCCATCTCAGAGTCGGAAATCTCGGAAGCGCTGAAGCTGGTTAGCCGGGACAAAACTCCAGGATTAGATGGTATTCCTTACGAACTGTACTTGAGGCAGTCACCCGTCCTTGTTCTTGTGCTTGCACTGATTTACAACTGGATGAAGTAGGGTTCGATACCTCTACGATTCACTAGGGCGTGATCATGTTGCTACGCAAGGACAAGAACGATTGGGATGGGATAGGTAACTTTAACGATGTTAAACACAGAGTTAAAGATTTTAGCCAAGTTCTTGACAGCCGTTTGCGGACTGCCCTCTCTAGTCTGATTGACTCCGAACAGACGTGCTGTGAAGGGCAGGACTATTCAGTACAGCCATTCATATGGTACGCTTGATCATCGAACAAGTCGACAGTGAAGCCGCGCTGATCAATTTAGATCAATCCAAGGCTTTCGATAAGGTGAGCCATCGATTTCTGGATGTTGTCCTTTCGATGGCCGCTTTCAGGTCCGGAATTTCGCACCTGAATTAGACTTCTGTATGCGTCTCCCCGTGCGCTTGTGGAAGTGAAATGTAGTTCGATCGGAGTCTTTCGTATTGTCTCGCTGCATTCGTCAAGGTCGTCCGCTGGTGCATTTGCTGTACGTTCTTGCATTGAGCCTTTCATTCGCAAAGACGAATACGATCCTAAGCGAAATTTCCCTACCTGGTGATACCACCCCGGTCAGGTGTTCCGCCTATGCTGGCGACGTTTCGGTTCTTGCGTTAAGCCGAGATTGACGAAGTCGGCAAAGAAATCAGACAGTATGAGACGGTGATCAGGGGCCAAGATCAACCGTGATAAGTCTGTTGGGTTTGCGGTTGGAAAGGAGTTTCTCTTCCCAGATCTTCCTCTAAGCGGACGGGAGGTCAAGATACTCAGTATCTGGTTCAGTCCCATCTCCACTTGGAAAGGAATTGATCGGATATTCAAGAGAAGGTCGAGGTCGTAATTGGTCTGTGGTCCCGGAATAATCTTTCCATAAACGGAGGGCATGGGGTTTTTCTGTATGTGCTTCGCACATCTACCCGATTCCCCTTCGCATACACTCCGTACTTCACTTCCGTTTGCCACGCTTTACTTCATTAGTAAGACTCTTGTTGTCTTTCTTGTGGGGAGGCAAGTCTCTCAAGGTAATTTTCTGTTACCCATATGAATCGGTCCTCTGTATGCCTAGCATTGGGACCATACGCTTGTATGGACTTCCTAGGTCGAATATGTCAGCAATCGGATGGTGAGGGCGAATTCTAGAAGCAAGACGCCCGTAAGAACGTCCCATCCCTGAGAACTGTACATTCGTTTACCTCGAGGCGAGTGTTCCTTCTATCGTGAATGTCGGATTGCTCTTAAATACCTTTTACGGGTGACGGATGATCTCTCCGACGTTCAGGCGTTGTCCTGAAAGGCATTATATTGCGTTTAGTTAGGAGGGTCCGTACAAGATGATCTGATAGACGAGTTCGGTCTTACAAAGCAGGAGGTTCGCTCAATATGGCCTTTGGTTGCTAGGGTCGAAATGCCTTAAGAATGATGAGGCATCACTCACCTGGATAGTGATTCGAAGGGCCCTCCGGTTCAGAAAAAGACTTTGTTCGGCGGTCTTGAAAAATTATCCAAACTGCGTTCGCTTTGATGAAGAAGTGAAGACCCTGGATTACACCTTTCAGTGCAGAGTCGTAGTCCCGTTGGACAAGTTTATTGAAGATATCATGGTTTGCATGCTGCGCGGAAAGTTTTTTGTCCTCGAGGCCCGTTCTGTCTGTAGCAATGTGATACGGACGTTGATAAAGGCTGAACGCTTATGTGGTATTTTGCTTGGTAGGCCTTGAGTCGTGATACGGAAGAGACGTCAGAAAGGAATACTATGGGGCGAGAGGTAAATCTTTTCCTAAACTGATCTTTTTCTATAAGCATCAGCTTAAAGTCAAGAATGGTACAAAAAAGCAGGAGTCTCCCTCCATCAGAATTTGGTAAAAGATGGCTGATTATTTGTGTCAAGTAAGAGGGACCGATTTAGAGTGACACTTAGATGACGGTTAGACATTAGGATGTTGTTCTAAATTGGCAACCAATGCAAAATTTGTTTAGTTTTTGTTTATTGTGTTTTAGTTTCTTCTTTTTCAAAGTTTATTTAACTAGGGATTTAAGCTCATTGGCCCCTTTTTATTTTCTGTCCCCAACTTTTTTTTTAGTTTAATTCCCCATAACCCTATTAGATGACCAGAGATGTCAGTTTTCTGGTGGATGCGGACGCTTTTCGTTTTTGGGTGTGATTTTCGTTTTTGTTGTTGTGAATTGTAAATATGGGGACTAGTTAGTATTTTCATAGAGACAAAGAGGTATTATGGTGGTTGTAGTAAGAAAGGTAATGGTGGAATGTGTTGTTTTGGTGTAAGGAATATTGTTTGTATGTTTGGGTCAGTGTTTGTGGCTAGCTAAGTTATAGTTAAGACAGAAGAAGACCGTCCTTTTCTCAATCCCCTTTTTGGCCTTGTGCCACATTTCTGTAGAGAACAGAATAAATATCGCTCTTCACTATGGTACTTAGACTCATCAATTTTCAGTTGAGCTAGCTAGCTGTAACCATAACTTCTGTGCTGACAGTTTCTTTTCTCACACATCTCATCTGTGGAACTCCCTTCTGGCCCCATGCTTTCCAACCAACTTTAATCTGAAAGAGTTTAAATGCAATTTCAATTGCTATTTACTCTCCTCCTGATTGCTCTTTTCTCTTTCTACTCATTACTAATGTTTCTGTTCCTAATTACCCTACACTCTGTAACCCCTTGCTTATTAGTGGCTGTACTGCCTTGCTTTGGGTGATACTGATTTAAAGAAAAAAAATGTAAGGTTGGTTTGCTCATCAGAATCCATCTTACATATTTATAAATCTACCATTTGTCCGTGTATTGAATACTGTTGCCATATTTGGTCTAGTGTTCCTACTGTGCATCTCCAGATTCTTGACAAAATCCAATACAATTGATCCTAACCAGGCATCTCATCTCCAGTCATGTTCTCACTGATGTGATGTGGCTTCCCTCTGTCTTTTCTACAAATATTTTCATGGCAACTTTTTTTTCCTGGTACCCCAACTACATGAATTTAAGTGTGCTACTAGATTGGCAACTATATCTCAACATTTTACTGTTGAACTAGATAGATTCAACTGTCATTTCTACTCTAGCAGTAGTTTTTTTTTCTCATACTTTCCACCCGTGGAACTCCCTTCCAATTTCTTGCTTCCCTGATAACTACAATCTTCAAAAATTTAAATGCAACATCAATGGCCATTTTCTGTCTTCTTGAACCCTGTTTCTTTTTTTGGGCCTTTTCCTCAATCCATCCAATTTTCAATTTTCTCATTCTCATTCACTCTAGTGTTCTAGTGACATAGCCTCCTTGCTTGGGATGAAATGGTTAAAAAAATATGCAGAAAGTATAAATTAGAAATGTCAAAGGTGAAAAACTGAACAGTTTTTTGTCCATAATGCCTAAGTGACTCAGTTCAAAGAAGTTGAATATAAATGAAAGAGCGTTTACATTGAAGCTCTTGACTTTATTTAATAGAAACTATTGGACACACAGTAAGTCAAAGAATTTTATCCTTGTACAGCACATCATGTGACATACAAAAGTTAAATTTTTGGTACTAGATTTGAAATAAGACAAAAATTATGATGCTCGAAATATCTTGTATTCAAATAATATTGTAATAAAGATTAAAAAAATTAATATGGAAATAATTGTGAAAAATGAATCTAATGAGAGTAAATTATGCAGAAAGAAAATTAGAAAAAATATTTATGATGAATTCCAAATTAAGAGAATATAAAAACATGCCAAAAACTTTATGAGATTATTTGCAAAAGATGAAAGTAATTCCCAAAATATGCTAGGAGTTAATCCATACTTAATTTTATAAATATTTCATTTTTATTTATATTATCCGACAAACATTTTGTTGACCAATAGGTTTCATTTTGGCATTGTTCTGAAATCATTTACCCAAATGATAAATTATACAATTATCATATATTGATGCAAAAATGAAAGTTTCAGTAAGTGGATGACAATTATCAAAGATTCAAATGACTAATTATGAGAATGTACTTATAATGCAACACACAGTGCTAGTCTCTGTTACTCAATCTTTACTGTTTAGTAGTTATATCCAATTGTCAATTTATGAAGATGTTTTTGTCATGTTCAATTTTGTTTTTAAAAAATAAAAAAATGAAATTACATTAAATATGCCAGGTTGGTGCCATTGGTTATTACATATACACCTCATAGCAAAACTGATTTCAAACATAATAGTCTTGTATTTTTAAATATCATCATGGCTTCGCTTCACAAAACGAAGATCAAGAGGAAGTCTGTACATGTTGCTTGCAGGCACGTTTATAACATATAAGTCCAATATGGGAGGCATACATGGTTGCAGCATTTGTAACTGAAAATCTGGCCTGGGTAATGTGGCATAGCATTACAGTACTTCCTCCTCTGCCTCTTGTCCCTGAGAGCAGCCCTTTTTCAAAGATGGAGACAGCATGGTGGTGAGATGCCAGGCGTCATACTTCTCAGCTAGGGTTGACCATTGGCAATGGTTGATGTGAGAGGGATCAAAGGATTTTTTTCAGGCCATCTTTGAATTGCTTCTTTGGTTCCCCTCTGTTGCGATAGCCAGTCATACAATAAAATTTTAGCAAGCAATGATTCTCTTTCCTGGAAACATGTCCAGCCTAGTGTAGCTGGGGCTTCATTGCTGGTGATCTTCGCCTTTCCAAGGACTTCAGTTTTGGTGACAAAGTCGCTCCAGTTGATGTTAAGGATTGTATGGAGGCAGCGCTGGTGGAACGGTTTTCAGGAGTTGAAGGTGGTGTTGGTAAGTGACCCATGACTGAGCCATATAGGAGAGTGGTGAGGACAATAGCTCTATACACTCTGATCTTAGCACCCTTCTTCAGGTGTCTGTTGTATCACACACATTTGTACAGTCTACCAAATGCAATGCTCACCCTTGCCAATTTGTTGTTGACTGTCTTGTCGATCCCAGCACCTGATGTGATGATGATGTGGGGAGGGCAATGCTCATCCTGAGGTGCAATTCTTTTTTTTTTATTTTTTAAATATAACTTCTATACTAAACCCAAGTTGGAAAAATAATTACCTTTTTTCTAATGCTTCTAAATATTCCTTTTTCTTTCGGCGACTTTCTTGTGCTGAGATCTGAGTGTTAAAAAAAGCATAAAAAAAATCAATAAGATGAAAAGTTCCAAAATATCTACACTTAAATTACATTGATCAATGAATTGAAAAACAAAACAAAAATACACACACATACACACACACATATATATCTCACCTTGTTTTTTATTTTTCTACGAATTTTTTTCAGATTTTTCTCTTCCTGCTTGGTAAGTGGTAGCTTTCCAGGAATAGGATAACCTTCTGCAATGAGAGTTCGCTTTTCTTCTTCACTCAACACCAAATATCCAGACTGAGGAATCTGAGGACAGAATAATGAAAACACATGAACAAAGTAGTTTACACGTTTTTTGAGTAATTGGAAAAAACAAAATCAATTGGATTATTACTTACACAAAATTATCATTAAAAAAAAAGGAAAGTTTGTGAAATTTGTAAGAAATGAAGCATAAAAAATTAGAGATCACAACTTTTGTCATCTAAATCAAGTGTGTTATTGAATTCAAGCAATTATAGCAGCACTTGAAATGTACTTGGGGAAAAATACTTTGAATTAAAGATTCTGATAACTTACCGGGTTTGTGAATAAAGGTTGTGTGATATG
>CAHIKZ030003385.1:65000-99638 GCA_903632075.3 Acanthosepion pharaonis | reverse complement strand
TCCCTTTTAAAGGAAAACCATTTTTTTTCCCATTTAAAACATAAAAAAATTTAACTTTTTCCCCCAAAACAATTAAAATGAAAAACCATGGACAAAAAATCAGAAATAAACAGATAACTGAAATCTTTTATAAGATCTACGTTCCGTGATCACGTCGTCGTCACGTGGGCGATGTTGTGAATACTTATTCCTAAAATTTGAGTATTTTGAATGAAAATTAAAGAACTTTATTTTGATCTAAAACTCATATGTACGTTATATGTTATGTACGTTCTATATATGTAACTGATATGTACGTTATATGTGTGTGTGTATATGTGTACATATGTCTATTGTGTATATATGTTTGTGTATGTATATGTCTATATATATGTGTGTGTGTGTGTATACATACATATACAACTGGCAGCCAAAAATAAAATAAAATGTCAAAATGACAAGTTTAACAATTGGTATTAATTGAGAGTAGTTTTTCTTCAACATCGACAGTCGCACACACAACAATATGTATGTACGTATCTATCTATATTCTATGCACACAATTTGGCCTTTAGCTAAACATCAGTGGCACATGGTAACATTACGATGATAGCATTTTTAACTATTCATCAGTAATATAAATTAAAAGAAAATCATCATGATCGTCTTAATTGCTGTTTTATTTTATATAATTTACATTAAATGACCACTAACAATCGTTGAAAACATTGTTACATGTTATTCCCTCATTAAATGAGTAGTTGTATAAATTAAAAATTTGAAAAACTTTGTAAAGACTATTTGATCTGTTAATAATTATTTCGGATTTTTACTGTGAGTGTGATAGAATGTCTATTTTTGTCTCTTTCCTTATTAACACTGTCAAAAACTAAGATTCATTAGTCTTAAATTGCATTCACTTAATTTTAAGAACAATCCAATTAGAAAATATATATATATCTTGAGCAGTACTAAAAATTATTTTCAATACTTAAAAAAAAGGAATTTTCTCAATATTGAATTCATTTCTCCCTCATTCATACACTCTTCTCGTTTTCCCTTGCTTGTACATATAAAGATCTCATGAATATATTGATAAATATAAACAAAGAGTAAAAAAAAAAAAAACTGTGTAAGAAATTTAAATAAAAAAAGATTGACATAACTTAATCATCAGATGATTGTGACTGATATGCTAAAGAATTTTTAAATAAAATCAACTTAGACATAGAAACAATTAAAGTGCAGAAAAATAATTCTGTAGTTTCAGTACTTAAATTATTTAAGTTAAAAATTAATTAACAATCAAATAATTTGCTGCGGATTTATTTTTCAAAGTTGTAGGTTAAAATAAAAATTAGCAGAAATAAATTTTAATTAATTAGAAAAATGTATATTTAAGTTGAAAAACGAAGTTTTTACATCAATAAAATTGATGAAAGGGAATTTTATCAAATAAACATTTTAGGCCTAGATTTAAATGATTTTGAAATGAATGAATGAATGCAATATGAATGAATGAATGAATGAGAGCGGTAGTTTTACATGTGATGATGTCACCTTGCCACAAGAGCGGAGAGCCGGTTTTCTTTTCACCTGTGTAACTAGTCCCTGCTGTCGACCGGTTCACCGTAACTATCCGCCCCCAAAATAGTCTGGTCGTTGTCAATAATATTTCCCTGTATAGCGTCTGATTACAGCCAATTGCAAGTTACTGATGGCTATTTAAGGATGTAAATAAATTTCCGAGTATCTGTTTAATCGTTGTAAACGATATCGGGGTAAAACGACGTGGAGCTACTGAAGAGATTTGTTGTTCTGCTACTCGCAGTTGCCTTCCATATTGTTGTTGGTGGGTGATCGGAACGCAGCAGAGCATCGTTTCACGTTTTGGGCTCTTTTTGAATAAAATACCGGCGTGTTTAGTAAAAGGAATAATAAGTAGAAATGACGGATCAGAGTCTAAACAAAGAGGATTTTGTGATAAAGGCCAAGTTGGCCGAACAAATCGAGCGCTATGAAGATATGTCGGAGGTTATGAGGGAACTGACAAAGTCAGGCTGCGAACTCAACAACGAGGAGCGAAACCTGTTATCAATTGCTTACAAAAATGTCGTGGGGACGAGAAGATCTGCCTGGAGGGTTATATCCAGTCTTGAAACTAAGGCCGACGAAAGTGACAGCTACCGAGCGATGGTTAAATCCTACCGAGAAACAGTAGAAGAGGAATTAAGGAAAAATTGCAACGAAGTTCTGGTGAGTATTACTGAATATTGATAAAATTTTCATTTTTTTTTCTTTATAAGTCTGAGAAAAAAATTTACACCAAAAAACTTGGACAACCACCGCGGATTGTTGAAAACTAAAAGGCATTACTTACTAGTTTAGCAAGATTTTAGTTTCTCTCCTCAAATAGCCGAAGAAAGAATAATAAAATAACTCAGCAATTTTTAAAAGATATTTGATATTATTTGATGAAAGAAATCAGAAACCTTTTTCTCATAAGATGACTGGAGTTGTTAGTTTCTTTATTTCAGTAAAAGAAATTGGGATTGTCCCAGTATCTGTGGAGAGGAACATGTCTTGCTTCTTGAGTCTGCTAGTTTAAATTTAATAAACTAAAGGACGGGAACTAAAGTTGCTTGAAGAAAATCTCAGTTTCTCATTTGTTATTATGTAAATAAATAAATCCATTTTTTTAAAAATAATTGTGACTCAGTTGTGATTGATTAAGCGTGCGCTAAATTTAATTCTGTGAAAATAATGCACATCCTAACGAGATACTTTCTTAAAAAAATCAAATAAAAAAATTATGATAAATTTCTTTTTGTGTACAGTTATAGATTTTTTTAAAAGTTGGTATGTTTCATAATCATATCATATGATGTGCTTGTATGAACATTTTTAATAAAAATCTCATCGTCTGCTTTTTGTTGCTGAATCACTGGTGATATTTCTTTCAGAGAGGGAATAGTTTGGAGAAATAAATAAAAATGAAACGAATGAGTGCCAATGGAGATGTTTTTTTTTTTTTCTAAGTGAGTTTATTTTTTCTGGGGAAAAAGGAATTCGTAAATACATCATTCTTTTCTTTATTTTCCTGAATTTTTAATTTTTCCTTGATGTAGAATCTCATGTTGTGTGAGTGATCTATATAGGTGAGGCATGTGCCCTCTCACCTTATCCACCCTTAGAAAATCAATCACAATATTTTTCAATATTACAAATAACAAAATGGAACATTGTCATGATTTTTTTAAACCCATTAAGAGTATCTCTTGGCTTCATTATTTT
Source organism: Acanthosepion pharaonis (assembly GCA_903632075.3). Lineage (NCBI taxonomy): Eukaryota > Metazoa > Mollusca > Cephalopoda > Sepiida > Sepiidae > Acanthosepion > Acanthosepion pharaonis. The sequence goes on along the minus strand of CAHIKZ030003385.1, from coordinate 96,365 downwards.
TTTAGTTAAATTTACAGTTAAAAAATATTAGTATTGACATTGTGTACAGACTGTATTGTATCAGTAGTGTACTGTAGCAGCCATTTTGAATAACGCCTACACCCTGAATAAATTTTAGCAACATTATGAACTCTAAATAAACAAAGTAGTAAACTCTAAGTAACAGCCAATGAACCCTGATTAGATCATAACCCTAAGCGACAAAAAGTATGAGAAGCCATAATCATTATTGTACTTAAACTAGTTAGTTTTTCTCTGACCCTAAACTTGACTCTAAAAAGCTAACTTTAACTTCGACAAACAAGACGTAATTAAGTTGAAATAATTAAAAATTATTGTTTATGTTAGGTTTTTAGCTGGTATTCAATCGAACAGTACAAAATCTCTGAATAAGTATTATTCTCCAGTTTACTTTCTTTTTATCATTACACCTGTAAAAACACGTTGCTTTTTCTACGGATAAAATGAAATGCCGTCTAATTATTATAGAATTGCTGACTGACCACATGACAATCCCACATTACAAAAACAAAAAAATAGTCAATAACCAGTATCTCTCATTTTTAATGCAATTTTCAACTCTTAGATTAATGATTATATTTTTTAAATTAAAATTTTTTTAAATGGTTTTTTAAATTTTTCTTTATTATTTTGAAAATGACCATCAATATTTCTATTTTTTAATTTATTCTTAAAAATAAAATTAATTATTGCATAAAAGTAAATTTTTAATACACAGCAAAGAGATTGAGATTATTTTTCTCCTTCGAAATGAATTGTTAAACGAAAACCTCACTTCGGTGCACATAGGATGACGAACTTAGACTAAAATTTGGATCGATCCGTTCCCAAACAATACATGTGACATTTCTTAAACTGTTATATATTCTTGCCTTCTTTTGAAAATCTACTTTATCTCTCTACTCTACAGTCGTTTTTTTTTTCTAATTCGTCTATTTCATTTATTATGAAAAATTATTAGATTTTACCTGCATTTTTAAACTTTTTTTATACAAAAAACTAAGTGTCATCGGGTTTTTTTTTAGTCCTAAAAAAAGTATGACGTTTTCAAATACTTAGTATTTTATTTTTAAGATTATGAGTTTAAAACTCTTATTTACGAAATTTTTCAGCTGCAAAGAAAATAATTGTTAATTTCTTAACCGTTAACGGATTTTATTTTTGTTACTTTTTTTCATAAAAATGGTGTACTACTGCATCAATACAGTGTTAATTAGCATACTTTTTTATACATAGATATAGAAATTGAGACAGTGAGTCAGAAGAAAGAAGGCACTGAATTAAAAGATAATTTCTAGAAAAACATACTCTCCACTTTTTTAAACACAGCCAAATCTGGAGGATCCTTCTGCTGAACTGACAAAAATAAGTTCATTTTTGAAACACTGACCGAAAATAAAATGTCAAAATTTGAAAACGCTTTCATAACTTTACTTATTTCTTACATATTTTTTTACAATATTTTCTTAGAAGTCATGAGTAATAAAAAATTAATTTTTTTTTTTTTTTTAAATATTTATTTAATTCTTTTTCTCTCTGGGTGACTGCTATGAATTCTGAAATCATCGTTTAGGTCTGATGGATGAAGATAAAAAAATCAAATTAGTCGTGTACTGTACAATATTGTCATTTACGAAAAGCAGCTTATTTTTTGGTACAAATAGCACTCAGTGAGGATCGAACTCACTAATTACTTCTAAGATTGATGCTGACTACTACACCACAGTAAGGTTCCCTCATCTGCATAGTTTTCTTATATTGTTCATCATTACAATACATTTTTTTATCACTCTAGTGATGACGCGCTTTTTTAAAAATCTTTTGATCCGCTTTATTTTTCAAACTTAGCTCTACAGAAAAAAAAAATGAATGGATATAAGTTTATGGAAAAAATAATTTCCATAATTTATGGCTCTTGAAATTTCTGACTGCTACAACTGAAATTTACTTGAATAAAAAAAAATAAAATTAAAAAAAATATTAATAAATTGCTTCCATACAGTTCAGTCGGTTTTTTAGTCTTGTCACTTGTTTTTTTTTTTTTTGTTTTTTTCAATGTTGAAAAAAAACAAGCATGAAGAAAATTTAATTATTATTCTTTTTAAATTGTTACCTCTCGCTTTCTAAATCATGAAATTACAAAGCTTTAAAATTTAAAGTTTACCGCCTCATTTTATCTCAGTCATTGTTATAGGAAGAATTTTTTTTAAAATTATTTTCTAGCCGGTTCCTAGTTGTTACCTTAAGTTAAAATTTTCTTGCTGCTCTTTCCCACCATTACGACTACTATTACTACTACTGCGGTCCGGACACAAAATTTTCTTCCAAAGTAGCGGTAGCTCTGGTTGGATGCATTAAAATTTACATGAAAGAATGCTTCAGTTGAACAACATTAACGCCGCTAAAAAGAAAAATTTATTAAAATTTCTAAGTTTACACATTTTTTTTAAACTCGTGAACTTAGCAAGCAGCTTCATACTTAGTTTTACATTCTCTCTTCTCTCATATGTAAAAAAATAAAGAGTTGTGGGAGGGGGCTGCATCCTGGTTACAATGTCGAATCGCTTTCCGGAAACGAAGGAAGCTGCAGAATGTGTCACGAGGCTTCTAAAATGATCATAATGATGTTCTGCGAGTAATAGTCACGCCACAATACAGTACTTCCCCCGCTCCCCAAATCAACGTTTTGACTGAAGTTTATGTAATTTTAAGAATTAATTCTCACCTATAATTCAGGCATCAATTGTTTATTTCTCGTTTCAAAAATCACTTCAGTAACTTGGCTTCACACATTCCTGAAGATCAATTTTAGAACTTATAACAAAACTGGTAACAATTAATTATTAATTAAAACTTTTTTATTTTTATTTTCAAATCAAATTATTTTCTACTAAAGAATTCTTGAGTAAAGGTTTTCTTTTCTTTTTTTTTTTTTTGATAGGATATTAGAGATAATTATAGTTCTTTTATCACAACATCATTTTATTTAAAGTTGATTAAAAATGCTTTCATCTAAATAATGACAGCAGAAAGCTTTTTATTTAATTGCATGTAAAACATTACTACTTAAAATATAATTCTTAATTATGGTGCTTCATATTAATTAATATTAATTATGGACTTTCATATTAAGTAATAAAATACACACACTCAAATGAAATCAGATAATTGTTGTCACAGTAGATATTAAATTTATTTATGCACATATACAGAGAATTTCTGAAATCTATTTTTTAAAAATTACACTTCCATTAACAATTGAACTGTCTACATAACCTTTATAATTTATACTTCAGTTATTTAGAATAGATCTGAAGAACATCATTAATTACTAGATGAAACTTATATGTTGATAAATTAAAATAATGCACAACGAATTATTGCTGCAAACTTTTCAGCACATCCTCTTGTGTAGCCAAACAATAATTCCCTGGTATAAATGCTATAGTTGATCTTACTAGCCAACTTGCCCATCAACAGACCAGTAGCTTAGATCAGTGATTCCAAATATGGGGCACTTTGGCTGGAGAAGTGCACTTTGTAATATCTTTGGAGAGGTGCAGTTTCATTAAGAAGAGTGAAAAGAATTCCATGGTTGAGAACTCATATGTGTTAAGGCTTAAGTGATTAATTCTAAAAATCTTTATATATCTTTAAATATATCATTTTTAGCTGTCAAACTGGGGTCTGGAGTAAAAAAAATCTGTGTCCTACATCAACAGATATGAGTCATGTAATAATTGGAGTATAATTCCACTTTTGGTTTGGAGTAACTGATTTTAATTTGATTTTATCTAACTGAAATTCATCAAACTTCATTTCTTCTGTAAATTTATCATAAAGCATAAATTTATACCATGCAAATATCACAAATTTTTATTGATTGCAAAAAGAAAGCACATGTTCACTTACTTTTTAAGAAAATATAGTAATATCTAGTAACTGAATTTAGATGCATGGGCAAGTTAAGCAAAAGTATTGGTTCTCAGATTAGTAAAATATTTATTTCATGTATTAGTGGAGATTTCACTATTGGTTTCATTTGAATAACAAATTATTTATTCTTAGAATGAAAACTATGGATTATTCTATGTTTTATGTTATAATAACCAGTTATCTATCACTGTCAACTTTGATTTACTAAAGGTACTCAAGAAATGTTTTGTTTCTAATTTGCTGCAAACTTTTTAGTCTGAAAATATGAAGAGTAGACATGAGTAATCATAGTATTCAAGAAAGTTTACAAACTAAATTTAAATGTCTTGAAATTAAAGATATTTTAATAGATTAAGATAATATTCATATGTTGTACATATAACTAGCATGCTAATAATGTTGAAATAGATTATTTAATTAATGTTTTCATAATACCAAAAGGTTAATAATTTCTCAATGAAAAAAAAAAGAATTAAAATTGTGAATGTATCATTCCTTTTATTTATTTTCCTGAACAGGGAATAGATCCTATTTTTTCATTTTTTTTTTTTTTTTTTTTCTTATGTAGATCTCATGTTGTGTGAGTGATCTATAGGTGGGGCATGTGGCTTCTCATCCTATCCACCCTTAGAAAATCAATCACAATATTCCAAATAGAACATTGTCATGATTTTTTAAATCCCATTAAAAAAACATCTCTGGTCTTCATTATTTTTTAGTTAAATTTTCAGTTATGTGTCACTCAAATTAAAAAAAAATATCAGTATTGTGTACTGTATACTGTAGCAGCCATTTTGGATAATGCCTACACCCTGAATAAATTTTGGCAACATTATGGATTCTAAATATTAACAAAGTAAACTGTAATAGCATCCTATGAGCCCTTATTCAATCATATCTCTAACCCTAAAGAACAAAAAGTATAAGCCATAATCATTATAAATAAATTGTACTTGCAATAACCAGCTAATTTCTCCCTAATCCTAACTTGATCCTTAGTTAACTTTAACTTTGAATAAACAAAACATAATAACAAATTGAAAATATTAATTATTGTTTATATAAGGTTTTAACAAGTTTGCAATCGGATAGTACAAAGATAAAAATCTAAATATTCTCCAGTTGATTTTCTTTTTAGTGATTACACCTATAAAAACATGTCGCCTTTCTTTGGAATATGGGAAAATGCGATCCTTTAATTATTTTTATAGAACTGCTGACTGACCACATGACAATCCCACATTACAAAAACAAAAGTCAATATGACCAGCCTCTTTCACTTTTAAGTTTTACATTACCAATCATTTAAGTTTATAAGGTGAAATAAGTATGTTGGTGTCAGTTGCTATCACTCATCAATCTGGTACAGTATATAGTTTATAACTGGTTTAATGTTATTGAAAGAATATAAAACTAGATGGCCTAATTTGAAAACTTTTTGAACTTTTCAAAACTAATTTGAGATCTCTTCACTTTAAATGTAGCATTATTTTAACATTATAACAAGTCTATACCAAGTGTTACTTCAAACCATAATGAACTAAAACAATTTAGTTAAAATTTTTATACTTAGTAAAGTAACAGAAATTTCACTGCCAGAAATCATCATTTTCTACTAGTCAAGAATCTTTAACTTTTTAATTTATTTATTGATGAAGTGTTGCTTGTACCATATTTATTTATTTTTCTAATTATCCTTTTTGTCTGAAAAACTTCTGGAAACTTGGATAGATCACTGAAAATATACTAAAATTTGAAATGAACCTAGGTTTTAGTGTGTATCAAAAGTATTTTTGTTTTTAAACCTCTTTTTGCTTCTCTATTTCTTTTTTTATGTTTATATGATGCACTACATGTATGTTCTGATGATTCTAGTTCTTCTAAAAGTTTTTGTGTACAGGTAGCTGGGTTCTCTTGCTTTACATTTTAAAATATCCTTAACAACTGATGGTAATTCACTTCATTGGCAAGTCACCACTCATAAACCAGTTTTGGGAAATGTAATTTACTTCTACTTTTTGAATTATGCAAACGGATTTCAGCTACAATTTAAAATAATGCTCTAAAATTGCCAGAATCTGTCATTATAAAATCTGAAGCAAGTTGTACAGCTGCATAGTATTGATAATATATTAATATAGTAGCATCATAGTCTATATATATATATATATATATATATATATATATATATATATATATATAAATGAATAAAATTAGGTTTGGGTTAAAGGTTTGTAAAAATAAAAATATTTTTGATATAGCCTAATATTTTGGAGAAATGCATATCATTTAATCATTGTGTTATTAATATTAATTTTAGCAAAAATAAATTGCCCAGAAGACTGCAATTCTGCTAAACTCATACAGAACTCACTTCATGTGCACTATAATTGTTCATTTTTAATGGCTTAAATGATTTGCAATCTCTGCTTATCACTTGCTTGAAATTATTTGTGCCTGTTGGTTAATTGAATCATTGATTGGTTGCATTGCTTGTAAATAGATTCTTAGAAACTTTGATAATTACAGACTTAAAGAGCAAGACTTCTTTGAAAAAGCAAATCAATAATTATTTGTTGGTTTATACCATTTGATATGATTGTAACAATAATTTATTTAGACTAACTTTTGTAAATTTTCCTGTTTTTACTAATGTTCTCTATAAATACTTTGAGATATTCAACAGCATGTGTGTATACATCAGACTTAAATCACCTGTGTTTAACAATATAATGGGCCAGTTTTTGAAACATAACACATATATTGGGGATTATTAAACTTTGCATAATAGCCTTTTATTTTTTATTTGGATTCATATGACTTGCTGCATACAAATATATATTAGTAATATACAGATACTTCTAAAATATATACTGACATAAATTTGACATTTATGAGTATTTTTTTTATATCTACCTTATATATGCAGTATAACTGCTAATGATTATTGTATGTAACAATGGAATAAGGAATTTCTCTTCAGAAATACTGAAACCATTTACTTGCAATTAGATTCACAGTAAGAAAAGTAGTTACAGAAGAACTGAGACGTGAAAGCAAAAAGAAAAAAAGCCCCTTTCAAATCTGTAACTTTTGTTCCAAGTATCATAATAGTATTAATCATATATATTAATTCCAAAGCTCAGTATGTAAATGGATAATTATTTGCTTAATTGTTATTCAAAGTTCTGATAAAATATGGCTGTTCCATATGGTTTAAAAGCCTCAACTGTTTTCCTTTTTGTCTTAATCATTTTAATGACTAAACCACTTTTCATACAATGTCTATTTTAGTCTTCAATCTTTTCTGCTAAATTCAATTCATATAAACAGTACTATTTCAATTACATACATTGACAATTTTTTTTATTATACATCCCAGAACATGTTTATTGATTTGAAAGTGCTAACTCAAGCTGCAAAAGCATCCTTAAGTTATTTTTTTGTTCTTTTCTTCACTTTTCATAAAGTTCTCTTTTTATCCTTATAAGTCATGAATGCAATTTTATTCTTTACCAAATATTTTTAGTATGACCTCTGAAAGGTTGATCTTCTTTTGATTTTCTTGTGTATTATTTATATCAGGTGTTTTGATATCTTTGTTCTATCATCCTAAACAATCTGTAATAGGCTTATTTTGTCAAATGGCTGTTATTCATATTGTATTTTTACTATCAAGGATTATCTAAATGAGTTGATTTCTCTTATCTGTTTTTATTTCTTAATCATGTAATCAAAGGATAACACATGTATACAACAAAAGTTATAACAAGATTCAATAAAGTTTTTCATTTCAGCCATTAAAGTTTTTAATTTTACAAACTTATTAAAATGTCAAAGTTATCTAGCTTAAAGAAATTCTCTTTTCCATTCAAGATTTTGAAATATAAGTCCAATCTAATTCATAGGATTTAAACAAATATTTATTTTTAGTATCTATAAGAAAGTTGTATATTACATTACTATGCATTTTGTTTATTCATTAGATCTTGACTGATTCTATTAATGGATCAGTAGAACAGTTAATGCTGAAGTGTAAAAATGATTGAAATAAATCCTAATATATTTGTGGAAAACTAATAAGTATTTTAGAAATTAAAGAGGGTTAACATTTTATAAGTGATAAAGTTTTAATTATCATTCTTCAAGGAACAAAGCTGTTTTAATTGATTTTAGTCTAAGATGTTAAATAATACTCAATGTATAATTTATTGTCTTACTGCTTATTTTAAGGAAACACATTGTGAAACAAAATATTAAAATCTTTGATATATACAAATTATTAACTATAGTAAGGAAACAGTCTGAATTCATTTTATAATTGAAAGATAATATTAGTTTAGGCTGGTACAAGGTCATAATATTGTGACACCCAGTAAGAATATAACTCACTACACAGATACTAGTGAATGGTCTGCTAGACTAGCTTATTATCACACTTGAATAGATGCCCAAATAATAACAACAAAATAATATTTGACCTGAGTACACTTTTCTTCATGCATTCAAGTCCCACTGGTAATTCATGCAATAATTTTTACTCACCACAAAGAAAATTGAATTCTTTTTTGGAGATAATTTCATTTATCAGTATTTTTTTAAAAGATATTTCTTTGATAGAGATCTGTATTATACACTGATTTATTTGAACTGGTCTTATAATCACCATGTGTCATATGTGATAACCTTTTGGGAATTTCAAACTAGACCCTTTATTCAATCTATAGGAGCAGATACTTTTATGTTAATTCTTCTACTGAATAAGAGTATATGTATTTCACTACATATCCCAGGGACTGAACTCAACCACCATATATTTAACCAGCCTATATCCACTAGGGTAAGGTAAGTTGGCCTAATGTCTGTTCTTTTCTAATCAAAAATACCTATATGATGTTCACTTCCATGCTGGGTCTACTGGGGAGGCTAATAGAAATTAGCATGTATACTGATTCTTTCAACTTGCCTTATTTCCCAATGTTGTTCTTTTATTTTAACTTCATTCCATAGGGGTTGATGTATCCCATTATTAATCTACACTATATCAACCATGCATAATTTTATAGTCTTTTCACATATTACACATTTTCTTTTAGCCTTACTTCCAAAGGACAGTTAATCTTGTTTTATATTCCTTGTGATAATTGTATGGAATGGTGTATACATATTTCTTGGTCATGTTCTCATAGAGGATTGGCTGCAATGAAGGATGAAATTGCTTTTGAGTATTGTTCTTAAGTTGTATGCACCACATATCCTCCAAATCTTTTATAACACATCTCGGATAATTTTTATGTAACTGAAAAGTTAAAAACACAAAGATTTTGAAAATTATTTTTATTTGTAAATATTGAAAATCTAACACAAGGGGTAATATCCAGGACGCTTTTATTGTATTGACAACATTGTATTTTAACTTCATCTCTAGAAGACATTTCAATTTTTCCCTTGGTATATTCACACTCACTTTTGTTAATATTTTATGCAATAATGAATGTGAGGTGACTCTTTTACAAATGAAGTCAAAAAGACTATAAATAGCTACAGCTATTAGCCATGAGGCAATTGAGTGTATACAACTTCCTGCAAGTAGGTAACACTACATAACAATGGCATCACCAATATCTAATGAACCGAATGATCAATTATCACTTGATAATTATGAATGGGCACAAGTGTGGCTTAGAATATTAGCAGCTAAAGCTAAAACAAAAAAGTTAAAGGATTCAAAATCAATCTGAGGAGAAAGCCAAATAGCAGACCTCTTGTTGGCAATTGTTGGTTGTGAAGCCAGTAGTAAAAATATTTGACCCTAGCAAGGAAATAGTAGTAACAGCTGATGTGAGTGAACACTCAATTTTGGTGATATTAGCTCAGGATGGTCATCCTATAATGTATCTTTTGAGAAAATTGTCAAAAGCCAAATTGAACTACTCAAATATTAAGAATGTGTTGGACATAATATGGATGATAGAGCTTGTCAGTTTCTGATTTGAAAAAGATTCTTATTAAGGATTTGATTAAAGACCTTTAGAATTCATATTTAATTCAAGGAAGGAACTTTCTAAGGTAATTAAGATGGGACATAATGTTAATGGTGTTTGATATTGAGGACATGAAAGGTTCTACCATTCTGCATGTAGACGCTTTGTCAAAATTGAGGTTTATTCTGAAAGTGAGAAAGAGGAGGAAAAATTGAAGATACTTTCTTACACTGGGTTGAAACTGATATTTTGTCAATAGACAAATTAGCTGGGGATACAAAGTGATATCCCATGTAACAGTATATTGTTCAGGATAAAAAAATAATAACTGGAAAATTGCTCATAGGCAGAAAGTCATTTTAAAGAGGTTAAACACAAATTAACTGTAGAAAAGGGTGTAATTTGTAATGGAAATGTAGGGGTTCCACCAGCAATGCAAAGGAACAAAATTATAATAAGTATACATGACAATGTTCATTGAAGAATAATGTCTACACATAAAAGGTTAAGGCTAGAAGCATGGTGGCCAGGCCATTTTAATGTAGAAGAATGCATAAAAAGGTGTAAAATGTGCAGTGAGAGAATAAAATTTAGGTAAACAAAAGCACATACACAGCCTAAAGAGTCCCAACCTTAGGACAGAGTACACTTGGATCATGCTTATGTTAATGGAGTGGGATTATTATTAGTACTGATAGATTTGTATTCAGGCTGGCCAGAAGTAATACAGGTCTCCAACAAAAGAAGTTCAACTGTGGAATGTGTTAAGGATCATATTTTCAAGAAATGGAATTTCAAAAACACTAGTATCTGACAACACCCCAGAGTTCTGTAACAAGGAACAATGCCAATGGTTGAACAAAATTGGATGCAAACTGTGTCCCCCACCTCCACCATATCATCTGCAATCAGACAGATTAGCAGAAAGGATGGTGCAAACTATAAAAAACAGATTGAAAATATGTGTACAACAGAAAGAAACAATGAAACATTTCTTCCTAGATTATTGCTAAGTTATAGGACAATAACACATTCTGGAAGATCAAAAAGCCCATCTGCCCTAATAGGTAGACAAATTAGAGCCTCACTGATCATGTCTTATGCCACCAACAAAAACCTGTGGTATAAAAAGAATAATGAATCTAATCTACAAGAGGCAAGATTCATAATGCAAAGTGGACAGAACACTATGATAATAGAAAAAAATGGAGATGGGATATTAGCACATGCAGACTAAGCTAGATTGCAACACAATAACGATGAAGTGAGCCTGAAAGTAATGAAGGAGAAAGTGTCAAGGCAAGATAAACTAGATAGTGAAATATAGACTCTGATGATCAAGAACAATCACTGGAGGAATGAAAAAAGCAAAAGGTCAAAATCTCCCCTATCTAGACAATTTCTTAGGAAAAGGGAGGAAGATAAGAGACAAAACCTCCCAGAAGAAGTACCAGGGAAAAATTAAGGGATAAAAACTCTTTGTTTACAGGGAGATGAGGTTACTCATATACATATGAAATCACAAAGAATATAAATAGCTACAGCTATTAGCCATCTTGTGAGTAGGTAACACTTCACAACAGAATGTAAGGGTGTATTATACTGATGGAAAAATGTAAACTCAAATTATTGAAAAAAATCTATTAAAACTCTGCTTTTGGAAAATGTTTTAATAAGTTAACAAACTTTCCTTAGAATTCATAATGATCTTGAAGTCTCACAAACAGAGGTGAATTCTGCTTGTTACAGATATTATTTGGAATTGTGATCAAATTCATTTTGACTGTGTCAGTTAATATTACAAATTCAGCACATTAAATTTTATAAACACAGAGCTCATTGGTAATGATTTAGATTGTCAAAATATCCTCTACATGACTCTTTAAGCAAATCTTCTAGAATGTGCTTTTGTCCAACATAAAACATTTGTATATACTTTCTTACATTTTGCTTAAGTGCTTTTTGGCTGTTGTAAAGGAAATTATCACTTTTAGTGGTTACTTGGCTTAATTCACTGAAGTCTTTAATGATCCTGTCTACATTATATTTTACTAAATAACAAGCCAAAAAAGTTATTTAAAAAAAAAAAACAACTTAAATTTATCAATTCAAAATAGCCTGCACTAGATATTAGTTTCACTTTCAACATCATAAAATAACTGAAATTAAGCATTGATATAGCTAACTACAATCATAAATCCTGTCTTGCTACTATAAAAAACAATTTTTAATCTACACATAAATTGTAGTTGTGCATTTTTATGAAGTGGATAAATATGAAACAAAATCTTGTTAATAATGACCTAAACATGATACATTAAGATGTATTATTCCTTGTAAGTATCAAATATATAAAGCATTATTTTGAACTTTGTGAATATTTCTTCTGTATAACCTTTGTTACTTTCTTTTTCCAAAACTATTTTGCAAAAGCTTCTACAATATTCATTGTAAGCAAAATGTTAAACTGAGTCCTTTGTTCTTTCCTAAAGATAAGGAACTTTTAGTCCTCACAGTGAGTTATGTACACTTAAAGTAGTTTAGTGATTTCTAGTTGTTCAGTTCTGAATCCCAGAAATTACAGGAAAGTTCTTGCCTGAAAACTGGATTATTAACCAACATGAAAAGTATTGGCTATATCAGTATACAAAAGCATTCATAAATAAATTAGCTCAATTTAGGAGAAACATTCTTGCTTGGTTTATTACTAACAATGCACACAAATAAGCTTTTATTTAAAGATTTCAGATATCCTGAAAAGAAAGTGTTTTTTTTTCTTTGTCATATTTATTATTAACATATGAGGAATGCTCCAAAATACCACCTATTTATTTCTATGGGAATTACAACGGGTACGGGTAACAATAATACTGTTGAATAGAACATGTTTGCAGCTACAAAACACTGTTTTTCTACATAATCATCATTTTGCATTTACAAGGCATTCTTTGTTTTGTGGATTTTGGACTGCCTGGAATGTTACTTGTCACACACATCATTATCACTAATTTGAAATACTTCACCCAATCATCCAGCCAGCAAGCATTGATAAATGTCAGTAGGTACATTTTAAAAAAAAAATTTTTATATGAAGAAATTCAATGATATACCTCTCTGTATGTACTTTCATGTCAGACAACATATTGCCAGACCACAAGTAATAAGTCAAAATAAATTATGGGTTATTAGTAGGAACTTTCAACCTCTACTGCTATACCACTAATAACCACATATGATATCATAGACCAATTTAATAAAATAAGAGTGACCTTTGTATATACAATAACATTCAACAAATATTTCAGTTTATGTAATATCCCTCAACCATTTATTAAATAATATTAACAATTTCATTAATTATTTTTCTAAATACCTTATACTGTTCATTGGAGAAAGCTTAATTTATTCAAACTGTTATACTCTTCAATTGGGTTTTTTATACTTTTAAGTTGTGTGCATTAATAAAATCCAATTAAGTAAAAGCAAAATAAGTAAAACAACCTACACAGTAAATTTGTAATGATTGGAATTTAATTTCCAAATGAATTTTGCTGATTTTGTTGCCAGCTACTATTATTATTTTTGTGGATAACCTGTCTCTAAGTGTTAAGTAAAGGACATATTTGTTGTATTTGATAATAAAGGAGTAATTTTTTTTTCATGTGCAGAACTTCACATTTCCTTATTGATTCAAGAGCAGTTGTTTTTTGACAAAGCTTTATTCATATTTTCTGTGTCTATTTTTGCATCTTAAATCATCAGATTTTTATTATTAGGTTTTTAATAGACTGAAGGGAACAGTAATGCTTAGAGTCAGTAGTTCACTTTCTGAGCGACTGATCGGTTCAACTCTCTGTCTCCGGACGGAGAGGAACCCGAAGGAGGCTACACCGAAGGGCGGAGTCTCCTTCGGTGAGGTAAAACCAGCCATGAACCCGTTTATACGGGTTCAAACGGGCATATTTTTGGGCCAAGCCCACGGGCTCGGGAATACCCACAATAAACAACCAACCTTGTGTCACATGTTGCCCCAGTGGGGGAGGAGACTCAATATCGTAATGCTTAGTGTGATGGCTTTATTCTGTATTAAATAATTTTCCCATCTTTGTATTTAGAAAATTGTAAATATTTTTAATATTTTGATTACTTTAAAAATTAAACTTGAACAAATCAAATGGTCTTCACATTGCAGTATTTGTTATTTCTTTAAATGTTTGAATTTATTAGTCATCACCAAGCAGGGTAATAAAAATGTTTTTAGATTTTTTTTTTCCAGCTTTAGAGAACAAGGTCAAATGATCAAGAATAAATTAACTGAATAAACACTAGCTCACACAGTTTTATTATTGACTTTGTCCCAATTCAAAGTACATGTTGAGTGCAATTTTATAGATAGAAATAAATTATTTTCTTGAAATGAATCTAATCTGTTAATTTAAAGGGCATATGTGCATGAAATAGCTGAAACTGTTATTATATAAAGCCAATATCACTTTTTTGTTTGTTAGTTTTCTCATGCAAAACATATACAAAATTAAATTTCAAACCTGTGTCTGGTTATACATAAGTTAAAACTTATATGGTCCATAATATGTGAAAAGCCTATGCTTGGAAGCAGATGCCCCATGTTTTATAAATCAACCTCTGCTGTCTAAACCAGGATATGGTAAAGGCACTTTAGTTACATTCAAAAGAAACAATCATTTACATAGAGGCAATTACGATAATTGTCCTTGCAGTGCAATTGTATACACATATAGAATCAAACATATTCCTTGAAAGAAGGATAACAAAGTTCTTACTTTTATGATGAATGTTGGTGTGATGGTTTCCTGTAAGGGATGAAAGGAGAAAATGAAGGACATGTATTCATAATGTTAGTCCAACACCAAGCAAAATGATGTTTGTGTAGCATGAAGAAGAAAGAGACATGACAACTCTGTACAGTATGCTGATTGATGAAAGAAGTGATAGATTTCCTAGCTCTGCTGCAGAAGGAGGCTAACCCTTATCCCTCTGTCAAAGAAAGACAATTGATATCAGTACAACTGGATGCAAGCAACATGCCAGTATACCAGTGAAACATTCGTGCTAAATTGACTTTTTTTGTTAAAAATTTGTAATTATTTCAATGAGTTATTTTCTCAAATAATATTGATACATTAAACTCATTTAGAACAATGAAAAGTAAATTTAACATTTACTTTGATTTAGTTTTCTTGTTAAAATGTGATACAGTCACTTTAAAGTTTAAAATCTATCACCATTTTGATTTTTTCTTTGCAGTCTTTACACAATGATTTTTAAACAAAGTGATTTTTTTTCAAATAATATTGGAATGTTTTTTAAAAAATATAACTGCTTTTTTCTTCCAACTAAATATATAATTTTCAGTAAAAATTTTATTACATAATAAATGGAC
This sequence comes from Acanthosepion pharaonis, assembly GCA_903632075.3. NCBI lineage: Eukaryota > Metazoa > Mollusca > Cephalopoda > Sepiida > Sepiidae > Acanthosepion > Acanthosepion pharaonis. The sequence goes on along the minus strand of CAHIKZ030003385.1, from coordinate 81,002 downwards.
ACTCATTACTTTAATTTTCTTTCTTTTTTGTTATTTTGTTTTTACATTTTTATCAAGGCATCCAATTAATTGGATTAGCCACTTTTTTCTTTTCTTTTTTATATTGGTGTGTTAAACTTCTCAACTAGTACTAGATATTTTATGAATATGGAAGATTGGCAAAGGGAAAGATAAAAAGAATTTGAGAATGAGATCAAAAAACAAGATGTAATTCCTACTTAAAATATTGAACAGACATGCAAATGAAACAAATATAAATATATATCATTTTTATGGTACTACACTACCTTGTATATTACTGAATAACTGTAGACTATTGTTTGTGATGAACTTGATAAAATAATATTGTGTATCTCACCTAACTAGGAACTCAATTAACTTTTTGAATTTATATATAGACCATCCTTAGTTTCACTAGTTCTAACCTTCATGGCTAACACTCTCCATGCCATGCACATTTTAGTGAACCACCCTCATCCTCTTCATATTCCATGGGAAAGCTGTAAGTTCCACTGGAGCAGCAGCATTCTACAAACCGCTGCTTTGTGGAACCAACTCCCAAGAAGATGCTTACTCAATTACTACAATCTTAACCTGTCTAGGGATTAACTGTTAACTCCCCCCTCTAAACTGTGCCTCTTATTCTGTAACCCTCTACTTCAAGTGTCTCATGTGAACATCATAAAAAAAAAAGTGCAGAAAGTGTAGTGGTTATCTGTAGGGAAAGTGAAATCAGTATTATACTGAGTTCATAATTGCATTCACTTTTGCTCAAATACTCTTGGAAATATATGAATCCATCTCTTCTTCCAGCTATGGGTTAAATAGCAAGGCAGACTGTTCTCTACCCTTGGTTGACAACCAGTCTAGGAGAAGGACAACTCTGAATTCAAAAGCAGTTTAGTGTAGGATCTGGAAGCTCCTTCCATAAAAACCTTTGATGAGGCTGTGGCCCTATCCTCCATGGGAGAGATAAATGACACTAAGTAGGAGGTGGGGGTAGATAAAAAATACATAGTACATAAAACTTGATTGAAACATTTATTTCATATTTACAGATATTCTTTTTATTGTGGTTAATGAACTGATTTCACATGTCATTTATATAGAGTTTGATTCTCATTGGATGCTTGTAATACAGGTTTTTTGATAGAATAAACAATTAGTAAATCTCCAAAATAAAGGCAAAAACTGTCCAACATACAGTCCTAATACCCACTCTGATAATGGCTCATGTGATCAGAAAGCTTAGATCGATGAACAACACAATAAAGAAATATTCAAACATTGAACAGTTTTTGTCTCTTGAAATTAAAGCCAGCATACAAAGCTTGGAATGGCTCCTGATAAAAAATAAAACATTTGTCTATTATATTTAACAATACATGTCTAAAGATATATTCAAATGCAAAGCTCTTTGGTAAAATGAATACAAGCACTCTGGCTGACTGGCATTTATTTACATTTGTAAAAACAATACACTAGAATTAGCAGTTTCTTTCTGATGAGTGCTGATGGCTTAGGGATAGAAAGTCTGACTGACAGCAAATCGGTTGGGTCTTGATACTTTTAGACGTCTAGTTGCACTGAGGAGCTGTGATACTGTGAAATTGTGCTCTCTGCGAATGACACACACACACACATATATATATATATATATATGGTTTAGGGTATGTTATGTTAAAGTGCTTGAATCAGGGATAGAGCATATGTAAATATAAAAGTGGACATTGAGGTCAACATCCAGTGACAAAAGCCTGTTCCATGCTTAAGTATTTATTTATTATAATTTTTTCATATAGACAAAAACAATTTACATGCTACAAAGATGCAACTTCATTTCGATGCATTGATTTGCACCTCAACTGGTGAGAACCAAAATGGTTAAATAACCTCTAAAATCTCTTTTGTATTTACATATGCTCTATCCCTGATTTGAGCACTTTAACATTTTGGTTCTCACCAGTTGAGGTGCAATTAAATGCACCAAAATGAAGTTGCATCTTTTTAGTGAGTAAATTGTTTTTGTCTATATGAAAAAATTATAATAAATAATTATTGCTCTATTATCGGTATTGAGCCCTCTTTTGAATTAATGTTGTGAATGTTAGAATTTATATATTTTTGTTTTGTTCTCATTACATTCGTGTGTGTGTGTGTGTGTGTGTGTATATATATATATATGAGTGTGTGTGTGTGTATATAAATTTCATCAGATGAATTGCAAATTACAAGTGGGAAAGAATATAACTTGGAAGTATAATTTCTATAAAATTAATTTAAATATATAAATGGACTAAATTATTCACCTCTTGAAATTTGAATCTATACATAAATGGTACGTAAACCTAGAATGATCTATTTAATCAAATTTCTGTCTCAGCTGGGGGGAGTGGAAGAAACAATAGATTAGTTTTATAAAATAGTGACGCTTATGTCACTTATTAAAAATTATAATTGACAAATGGAAAATTTTATGCTTTTATGAAATTATCTTAAGTACATACCAAAATTGCTTGCTATTTGTTTTATTGTTCACTCATACATAGTCAAAACATTAACCACAGCTGAGATTTATGAGTCACTTTATATAAAATCAGTTTTTTTAATTACTCAATGCATTCATTCTATATTCTTTGTAATTATATTTTTTATGAAGAAAATTTTATTGGCATATTTTTTCCATTGTTTACATATGGTAACAGATTTTAAATCTTTATCTGTTTTTATTTTCAGTAATATAAGCATTCTTAAAATGAACTTTTCAATTAAAGTTAGAAGTAATAATTTTCCCTTTAATCACATTTTCCCTATTTTTTATATCATAAATACTTTAATAATCAGCCCCAGTTAAGTTTTCAGTCATTTCAATTATTAAATGTTAATAATAATGTTAATTTAATGTTAGAATTATCTATTTTTTTCATAACTTTATTCACTTTTTCATTGTATTCAGTTTTTATCAAAAACACTCTTTGTATTTATACATTCTGTTATAAGAGTTAAATAAAATAAAACCCTAGAAAAGCAATAAAGAATTGTATTTTAAGTGGAGTTTTCTTTTCACATTCTATATTGAAAAAACTTGATTACCTTGAATCTGTTTAATGTAATATGTAACTTAAAAAATAATAGGAAAAATACTTGTATTTCATGAAATCATACCATTCTTATCAGTTTTGTATTTATAAAATCTTCTGAACATTTCTGTACTTTTATCTTTTAATTTTTTTTACTTGGTATGATGTATTAAATATTTGGAGAATATAGTAGTTTAATTTTTTTTTATATTTGTGTATGGAACTAAGAGATGACAAGGAATGTTCTGTTTGTTTTTGCAACAAAGGTGATAAAACAGAATTAACAATGTTTTTGAAATTAAAATTTTTTTTGGTTGTTTAGAATATTCTAATAGTATCTGAAATAAACTTTTAAAGCAAAAGATTAATGTGAGTATAAAATAATTTCCCATTAAAATAGTTTTGAATTGAAAAATTAGAATCTTTCTAGCTTTTCCTAATTAAATTTTGATGTTAATTTAATGTTTTTAGATTTAACTTTTCTGTGTACATTTGTTTTTAAAATTAATCTAATATAAAAACTTTTCAGAAGAATTCAATATTTATGGTTACCAAAGTCATAGTATAATTGTGGACATAGATCTGGAGAAATTACTGAGTAAACTTTATAAATTAGTGTGATATCTGTATTCTCAATTCCCATGTAAGCCAGAGTGTTTTATTATGTCTCTATATTGAACTAAAAGTTAGTAAAAAATTTCATCTAAGATTGCAATATTTTGTATTATTTTGCCTTTTGTTATAGATTAAATTTAAAAATGTATATGACTGAAAATTTGATACAGGTTCAAGTAAATTGATTTTAGTATGAAGTAAAACCTATTTTATATCTAGATATAGTTTTCCTGATCTCTAATTTAAGCAAGCAAATTTGGAGAAAAAAAATCAGAAAGTGAAATTATCAGTTGAGTCAGAATTTCATCATACAAAAAAGATAAATAAATGTAAATCTGGAATATTACATAAAAAAGCTTTCAATTCAATATTACAATATCATCTTAGAACATGGTTGTGATACCTTTTAAAAGTATTTAGCTTTCTATGACATTCCAAGAGTGAGTGAATGTAAAGATCTCATATTTAAAAAAGAAAAATCTTTCCCTCCACCACATCATTCAATGTGAAGTACACTCAGACAGACATTCTTGTCATATTTCTCCTCTCACCCTATTATCCCTGCCCTCTTTGTGAATGTGATGTGCTGAAGCCTGTCACTGCATATATTCACCAACCCAAAATCTTATGCTTGCCTTAAATCACTAGCAATATTACTCCTTGTTTCCACTTCATCTGGACTACTCCTTTAAATGTTCATATTAGCTTACTGACAGTATATCTATACTAGAAATTGTTTAAAATAGATAATTATTGCTAGGAAGTGGGTGAATAGTTTTCCAAGTATACCAAGAATACTTACCCTACATAATTCTGAAGTTTGATCATTTGATCAGCTTTTGGAAAGTCAGTCAGATTAAGAACTTTTCAGTATTCCCATATACATTTTCAAACTGTAAAGCATTTTTCAAAGTGAAAGTTTTGTTTAAAATGTACTAGTAAACACTACATTTTAAAAAATTTATTTAGGATACCAATTTCTGAAAATTCTCAAACTTTGCAAAATTTGAATTTTAAATGTTTGAAATTGCAGTGTCTTAAAAGTAACTTGGTGCTTGTTATATTCATTTTAGGAAAGCTAATATAATGGTACTTTTAAATGGCTTAATTATTTCAATTTAAATTATAAAATATCTGTGGCTAAAAAAAATAGAATGTAAATTGTAAAAATTTGGAATTCATCCAGTTAAAAAAGTGATTTTTTGCATTGTTTAATTTAAAGGAAAGAAAAGGTTATTTGACTATCTAAACTTTCAAAATGAACTATTATATGCTATCATCTGAATTTATATCTAATCTGTAAAGCTATTTAGTTATAAAATTTTAAACCTTAAAATTATACTAAAATTCCTTTTTTGAGTGATTTGTAATAATTTTATGCAGTATCTTTATTTATTTGAAAAATTGACAATTAAATATTCTTCATTTATACTGCTAGGCAAAAATGGTTATGCATGGTATAAACTTTGTTATATTTTTAACTAAACTAGTTTTTCAATCAAGCTTGGAAGATGATGTTCTTATAGGGCTTTATTTCTAGTAAAATCTCAAGTTAGAAAAATATAAATATTTGGATTAATTTAGTATATTGTAAAACTTTTTTATTATTTATATTTCAGTAGCTGTCTTATATGTTGGATTACCATTTATTTATTTTTATATATCTCTATTTAAATTTTTTACATCAAGTTAAAGCAGTATAGATATCCATTTTATAAAGATAAAGATTTTCTGAAGAAATTAACATTAGTAAAACTTCATCTTCTAAATCTTTACTAAATGATTTTCTTTGCATAACTTTGTTTTTATTTACATTGTTCAGACTGTTGTCCTCAAGGATACATGGCCTAGTGGATAAAAGCGTTGGTTGGATCCAGTGACTTGTCCCAAAGAGTTCAATACCTGGCTACTGCAGTAATGAACAAACACTTGGATAGTTGAGTTACAGGGAGATAACTGAAACATCTGGAAGAGGCATGGCCTGTGGAACTAGACAATATACCCTGGTGGAAAAAATAAAAGGATGAGTTTGAAATTCCAATCACCTGAAGAAGGCTGGCACATACAATGGCCAAAACATTATGAATATGACAATATGGATGAGGACAACAGTCTGAATGATGTAAATAATGTAAATAATTACAATACCTCACCTCAGAAATATAGACAAACTTTGTTTTTGTAAATTTAAATAAAATATATTAACTATAGACTATAGTGCAATACTATTAGAGTGACAAACATGAACATTGGAAGTTTATTCTAAATTATGTGGGAATAAATCTATTTTTCAATAGGATTGTATTCAGTGGTATTTAAAATGTGTGTGTGTGTGTGTATATATATATATATATATATATATATATATATATATATATATATTGTAAATAGTCATTGAAAGAATAAATCAATAAATTTAATGTAATTAATGGTAAACTTACTTCGCTAACAGATTAAGGTGTTAACTCACTGACCACTCGCTAAATGCCATGATCCTTGTTTTTATTAATTGTACAATAGATTAGATGTTCAGTTCATATTGCTGACATGTACTTTCACTAAAAAATTCACCATCATCAGGCATAGATGTTTTTTTTATTATCAATTTCAGGTAATTTTGGGTAAAATTCCAAGACGAAGTGAGTTCACCATTAATTACATTAACTTTATTGATTTATTCTTTGAATGACAATGTTACAATATTAATTATACTGCATTATTTAATAATATATATATATTTTGTTGTGTGTGTATATATATATATATATATATATATATATATATATATATATATATATATATATATATAATGAATTTAAAAAATAATTGTAAATCTCAACCTTTTAACTGAAACATTTTTCTCGTCGCATAACCTATTGCTTATATATTTGTTAAATATTTCTGTTGCTCTGTTTATTCCTGATAAGTAGTAGCACCTATCCCTTGTTTAAAATTGTTTTATGTCAGAATTTCCATTGTTTCTTGGAAGTTATTTTTGATACTTAAATTCATACAGTTTAAGATGTAAATGTTGTGTTTTAAATATTATGGCTGACCCATAAATTCCAATTGACTATAGTTTTTACTATGAAAATATACTTAGAAAACTAGTTATTGGGTGCAAGTTCATTCAGGGCACATATATCTTTCAAGTAGATAAAAAAGTCAATGTATAATTGCAGAAAGATACAATTTAATTCTAATCATTTATGTATTGGTATAGAAATCAAGCATATTGCTGCAACATTAAAGTTCTTTTATTGCTTTACAAGGTTAAAGAAATCTGAAATTTCCTCTCTGTACTCGGTTACTCTTAGTTTTTAATAATAAAAAAATAGAAACTTTGATAAAACAAAATAAACTCAATATCTACACTACATTTAAATTATTTTTTTTTTTGCAATATACTATGTCAAGATTTTATTATGCAAGCCAATAGTTTCACAATAAAATTTTCAGGATATTATATGATATGAGCAATATAACCTGAGTTTCCACTCATAATATCTCTTAAGAAATATTGCTGATAACTTGTTTTGAGACATCATATCATTATGCAAAGTGCAATAACAATTTTTATTTATAAATAAATTCAAAAGATAAAATGTTATAGAAGCATGTTTGGATAAAAACATATTCCATGTACATGAATAAATTATTTTATTATTTTACATGTTAATACAAGCTCCTTAATGTTTTATAGCCTTCATCAGTCTTTCATTCATTAATTTTGTTAGGTTTTCTATTGTTCTGACTTTAACATCAATTGTATCAGTTTTTATTGCTTCACAAAGATCTATGTTTGAATATTATTTTCCATTCTCGTGTACATCTCCTTTAATAATGAACCACAAGTGTTCTATTGGATTAATATTTGGAGAGACTGAGGAGCCATTCCATTGAGGTGGTAACCTGCTTGTTTTCATGTCTTTAGCCAATTTTCTTAATATTCTGCATCTTTTCTCCCTGTTTTCAATCACAATACCATAGTCTTCAAATAATATTTTGCTTATTTTACTTTTAATATTAATATTGTTTCCCATATAAATCTCTCTTTTAGGATAAGTTTTTTTATTGGATTAATATCTGGAGAGACCTGGGCTGGAAGTAATTCTATTAATTTGATGTCTTTAAAACTTTCTTTAGACAAAGTGGGCAATAGCTTTGCAGAATGAAGGAGCATTGGCTTGCATAAATATATTATTGAGCTTAGAATTTCTTGGTTTCAACCTTAAACCACTCAAAAAACCAAGAACTTACAATAAGTTATTATAAATATTTCTAATAAAAACAGATATAAATTAAATTCACATGATATATTTATCGGATAAAATAAATACTGAAAATTTTGCCATCATCAGTTTCTTAATACCAATTTTATTGTGAAAACATTGACTTGCATAATAAAATTTGAGTGTGTCTACTTAATATTATGCTACAAATGTATCTCTGTTGTAAGATATGCTTTAATTGTTTGTAATAATCAAGTAGCATAAATTCATCCCTATAAGTGTTATGATTCATTTTTAATCTAGTATTCTAAATTTATTTTCATTAGTTAAACCCTTTTTTGCTGAAGCTGATCCAACACTTAAATGAAAGTGAACCCTTAATTCACTTTGAAATTTAATCTCTACACTGACATGACATTTAATTATAGATAATTAAAAATTGTTTTCTTTTTATTTAAGAACTAATAAATTTGAAACAATCTAAATAAAATTTAACTCTCTATATTTACATTTATAACAAACATCTTTGAAACATATTGTAACATATTAATATTTATACTCAGCAAAATTTGCACTGGTAACTTCTAGAAATCTGTACATTTTCTTTTTACATCCAGACTTCTTTCTAATAACTTTAAGACCAAAAGAAAATACATGTTTTCTAGACATTTGTACATGTGTTATAATTTTCAATAAAACAAAAAATGTATATATAAATTAATATAATAACAATACAAAGATTGTGTTTCCCAAAAAAAAAAAAAATTGACCTCTGTATTTATTTATTTTAAGGTAATCAGTCTTTGTAATTAAAGTGCTCAATATAAAAAAAACAGTGCAACAAATAAAATTAAAGGGACAGATAAGTTGAATATTTGATTTTATTTGTTGCTATAAGTTAATAGCTCAAGTAATGAAAAAAAATAATGAAATAATTTTTAGTCTTTGCTTTTATTTCTTCAATAAAACTAGTAGAATTTCTTTCTAAACAGCTGTTAATTTCTGTCTTCAGTATAAATAAAGACACATTCTGTAAATATGTCTCTCTTTCAGACTCCAAAATAATAATAAAACATAAAATTCTAACATAAGCTAACAGAATTGAAACACTTGGGCCTTTTATTCAGTCTCTTAAGGTTTTCAAATTGCAGAGTATTGTGCCAAATTTATGCATATTTGCTGGAACTTTGAGGTCTTCTTCTTCTGGTTATTGCTGAATAATATTTTTCCTTAAAAATAATGTGAGTACTTTCATTCTGTAAAAATGCTGATAAAATTTGTTTTAAGGTAACTAAATTCTACAATTGTTTAATTTTAAATTTATGATAATTTCTTCATTTGCTGGTTACTGTTATTTGTTTGGTTATTTATTTTGTTATTAAAACTGACATTTTGAAAATAAGTCTTTTTCAAGATAAAAAATATTAAATGAAAAAGGGTCTTAAATGTATTACCATTTTAGTACATTTTAATTGATCATAATTATTGTGAACCAGTTTAATTTTAGTCTGTGCCACTTAGATTCTGCACACTTGAATACTAAAAATCAAATGCTATTTGAAAAAGTTAAATCAATAACTGGTAACATTACAATGTTTTCTTTTTTAACAAGTGACATAGTTCTGACAAAGAAATATGTTATGAATATTTATTCATACACCTGTTTTATTTCAATATCTTTATCTTAATGCTATGAGAAATAAATATTTTTTTTTGCTTTTATCATATTGGATATGTCATTAGAAATGGCTTGAGTTTTTATTATATAAACTACAGAATAATTTTGATGGCTATATATCTGTTACAGCATTCCATGAATGGTTTTAATAAAAGTAATATGTAAGATTAATTTACTTTACAGGTTTTCTTCTTTGGTCTTTTTATATCTTTCTATAAGATATAATCTACAGTGTAAAGCAGAATAAAAATATATTTATTATCTACTATTTGTCAAGTTCTGTATTTTTGGAAGAAAGTATTTTCAAACTATTTTTAGTTTTTATGAAAATTATTGGTATAAAGAAACATTGTGAAGAATAATTAATATTTGGATTGTATATTCATCCAAAAGAGTACTTGATAATGGGTGTATTAGTTCTTTATCAATTAGTTGTTTTTTTTTAATTAGATTTAATTAGTTAAAAAAAAAGGTTCAATTTTTATATAAAAATGTACTTCAAATGCTTCAGTATATATGTCAAATATATTAAACAAAGTTCAGTCATAAGATCAAAGCATATGGTTACCAATTTAAGTTAGGCAACTTCATATTTTCAACTTAAAAATATGAAGTTATATCTGCCCACTGCAAATACTAATATATATGTTAATTATAAAAGGAAGTTATATACATGTTAATGTTTTTTTTTTTTTTTTGTATTTTGTCTGCTTTTCTATGAATTTCTTTAAAGAATATTTACTAAATATTTCTTGTTTGAAGTATGTTGTATACTAACTATATATAATAATTTAAATTTTATTTGTAGAAAACTGATCCTTTTGATGAAAATGCTTTTACTTTATTTAAAATTAGTATCTTTTATGAGGTGGAAAAAGACTGATCATTTTAGTATAAACTTTAAATTGACAGACTTTTAGCAATGCCACTCAACCATAGCAATACTTGCCAAATTATAATCACTTTTTATCAAGAATACTTTGAATATCTTAAGGGGCTGTAATAAAACCAGTTATGAGAAACTTACAATTCCAAGAAGTACTTTGCAACATGTATGAAATGATTAAATGATAAATACTTCATTGATATAGAGGATTTATCCTAAGGTCACTAGTTGACTAATTATATGGGAAATGCAAATTCATTTAACAAACTATAAATTAGATTACTCAAGTGCAGAACTGTAAGTTTGAAAGTTTTACAGATCTGTTTGGCTTACTATTTCCTAACGGTATTGTTTTTTTTGTTTTTTTTTCTTTCTTTTAACTTGAATTAAACTGTAGTTTGCTCATGCAGCAAACAAGATGCACATTACTAGAAATGAAAAAAAGAAGTGAATTATGGTCTTATTTGATAAGTTGGCTTGGTTATGCCATATCAGACTAGAAAAAAATAGAAGGCTGCAGTACACATACTGACATTCTGATATAATGGCTCCAATTGGCCCAGTAACTTAATTTTTATGCCTATAGCTCTACTGTCACATGAAACATTTCTTACCCTTCGACACATGCATAAATTATTGCTAAATCAAGAGCAGACTACCACGTTTCTCACTTCACATGTTTATCTTTATTCTTTTATGCTTTAGATTTTCTTCTCTATGGTTTATTTCTTATTCTTTTTTCTTATACTTTATTATATTCCCCAATTCATCTATTTTCAAATAAATTTCCTTATACTAAGTATGTATGTAAAATGTACACACAATCTTAATAATATAAGATCTAAAACCAAAATACTTATCAAACAATTATAAATTTATTCTCAGTACATTGTTGCTTATTGACCTAATTAAAACAGGTGTTTAAATGTCATTTAAATATCCCATAGATCAAATCTTGACATTATTTTGTCCACTGATTTACAACTGAATTTTCTATTATATTTTTTGTATAATCCAAAAGGGGAAATAAATAAAAATTATAACTGTTACTACAGTCCTTAAAAAGGTACTTAGTTTAGATGAGTTTTATTAAACATAAGTCCTATATCTTTTATAGATCCTGAATTTACTTAAGTTTTATTTATGAAGAAGTTTGTTTAAAGAGATTTATTTGAAAATTTCATTGACAATAAATTGTGTGCATAAAACAAGGAATTGATAGAATGTAGAATTTGCAACACCAGAAATGGTTAGTATTATTTCTGATTTTCATTAGTGAGGAAAATAAGGCAGTTCTTTTTCTTTATTTTTTGTTCTCTTTTATGAAGGTAAAGAAACATAATTTATAATTGTTATTTTCAAAAGTAAATGACTTCTCTGTTAAAGACAAGTTACTAATTGATTTACTGTATGTTTTTTAAATGGTATAAATTTGTAATGAAGAGCAATAGAATTACAGTGTACATGAGTTATGTACCCTTGCCATAAATAATTATTTTTATTTTCAGTTTAAAAAAAAAACACGCAAGCCCACTCAGTCTTTTTATACTCCTTCTCCCTTCATTTGGTCATGTGTCGTACTAAGCTTAGTAAATATCAACAATGGATTTTTCTGCTGCAACTTAATAATTTCATTTCTTTTTCTGAAAGTACAAATTTTCAAAGATTTTTAATTATTTATTTAGTGGTAAATATATAAATTTAATCTTTATTTATTTAGGACTATTCTTTTTCTTCTATGTGCCATGTCTCTTCAGGACATGGGCAATGGTAGTTCTCCACAACCTCCTATTCCTTGTAGCTGTTAGCAATGTTTGTCTATTTTGCCAAGCCTCCACACATGTTCTACAACCCATTCACACAAACTTGTCAAATAGGTGGTCTGCTGCCTTCCCTTGTTTCTTTTGCCTTTCATATATCCTGTATTAAATTCTGCAAGCACTCCTTCCTCATTATGTGTACAAAAAATTTCAGTCATCCCTTTTGGATTCTAAGTATAAGTTTCCTTTTTGTTTCCATTTTCCCCAAAACTTTGTTTCTTGTAATGTAGTGTTCACATCACAGTCCCTATCAGGAGTTTTATCATTTGTCAATCCTTCCCCCATGCTATATTTATGCTACTAACTTTATCTGCCAGACTTCTATAATTATGATTTCCCAAAACCCCACTGTCAATGAGGCTTGGGATCATAAATACAGGTCCTCTTCAGGACCTGCCTTAAGCATTAACTCATCTAACATTGAAGGTCTTATTGGCAACAAGCAAGATCTCTTGGTGGGCATGTATATCCAATACAGATGTGACATCTTATGCCTTCAAGAGACACACTGCGGCCTCTACATTCATGCATGAATTCCTGGTATGACCCTTATTGACCAGTATGGAAGTGCAATCTTCATCCTTGATGGTCTGTCAGCTAACAGGTCATTTGTGACAGACACAAATGACATGATCGGTTGATATCATGGTAATATCAGTGAGCTTTCTCTACAAATCACTGACAATATTCAACCTGATGTAACCAATGGTTGCATCAGCATAGTCATAGGTGACTGTAACAGCCACAGTATCACCTAGAGTTATGCAGAAACTAATGAAGATGGCAATCTAGAAAACTGGACCAACATAAATCACTGTCACTCATTCAGAATGCAAAGCTACCTCCATCCTTCAACAGCTCAAAGTGGAGAAGGGAATACAACCCTGACTTAATCTTTGCTTCAACCACCATGATGAATCAATGTGAGTAGTTTGTGCTAGACCTAATTCCTCATACCCAACATTGATGTATTGAACTTAAGATGAATACTGTCATCTCACCTTGCACCATTCTCTTCTGAAGAAGGCTGACTGGAAGAGCTTTGCAGATGATCTTGACTCATCCATTACTGACTTACTTGCTACTCCTAACAACTATGATATTTTCGTAGAGTTGCTCAGAGCTTCCTCTAGGTGGATGTCACACCAACTATATCCAGGTCCTTTCCAATAATGCAAAGGAGATTTATGAACAATACATACAAATCTTTGAAGACGACCCCTTTGGTATTGACACCTTGGAATGTGGAGATACCCTAGCTAACTATATAAGGCAGACAGAGGAACTGACAGGAGTTGATTGGAAGTACAGAAACATATTAGCAGGAAAGCCTGGAGGACTATATGGATATTGGGAAGTTACTACACAAAGTCCCAACCAAGGTTTCAAGTTACAGTCATCCACAACTGCTACTCAACAGCTGAGGTAACCCAGATCACCATCCTCGGAGACCAAATTTGCCCAAGATACCAGATGTGCCCAGCCAAGAACCCTCAAGCTGCACAAGACCCTTCACAAGAAATGAATGCAGCAATGAAAGCCATGAAAAGCAATACTGCAAGCCTCAACATAATCCTTGTTGAGCAGATTAAGCACCTGGGCCTAGTTGCCCTCACATGGCTCCTTGAGATGCTCAATAAATGCATGAGATCCAACAAGATCCCAAAGATATGGAGGAATGTTAAAGTAATTGCACTACTGAAGCCTGGTAAAGATCATGGCAGCCCCAAGAACTAAAGGCCAATCTCTCTCCTCTGCCACATCTACAAGCTCTTTGAATGTCTCATCTTAAGCCATCTGGACAATCTCCCTACAGATGAAAACGCAACAGAAATGTGGATCTAGAAAATGGTGCTGACAATCCCATGGACTGAACATGTGAGTCAACTATTGATGCTAAGATCATTCCAGAACAGGCTGGCTTCAGACCTTGAAATTCTTTCACTAGACAACTCCAGAACTTAACACAATTCATTGAAGATGGTTTTGAGAAGAGTGAAATCACAGTTGCAGTATACATTGACCTCTCTGCGGCATATGATACTGTCAACCTCAGGATTCTCCCACTATTTGAGATAACTGGGGACTTGAAGCTCACACTCCTTGTCAGGAACATATTGTCAAACAGCTCATTCTTTGTGGACCTCAATAGGAAACTCAGCTGATGACTGACACAGAAGAATGCTCTCTCTCTCTTTTCTCCCCCCCATGTTTGCTCCCCTTCTTCAATATCTACACAAATGATCAGTCCCCCCACCCAAATACTGGAGCTTCCTCTATGCAGATGATCTCTGCATTGCATCCCAGAAGCAATCTTTCAAGGAAGTTGAGACTTTACTCACCACTGCTCTGGGCAGCCTTATCCAATAATATGCAGTCAACCACCTTCAAGTCAACCCTGACAAGACTCAAATCACTGTCTTCCATCCCTAGAACAGGGGAGCTAACTGCCAGCTCAAGATCAACTGGCATGAAAAAAACAGTACACTTCCAAGCCTGTCTACCTTGGGATCACTCTGTGCTGTAGCCTTAGCCCGTTGCAGAATAAACCACACCCGTGTGAAGCAGATCATCACATGCAAAGAAAATCGACCCTGCCTTAAACACCTTTTGCAGATCAATCACTGGGTGTCTTAAACTAACTAAAGTAAATGACCTCTACTTGCTTAATGGCATTGCTCCCCCAACTTGAGAAGTTGAAACAGGAAACTGACCTTCATCATCCACCCTATAGTTATGAACCAATGACAAAGAAGCTCAAGTCAAGACATAGCTTTCTACATTCAGGCAAACCACTGAACAACAGAGCTCTTAGCATCTGTCCCTGTTGTGCAGCCACTTTAAACACAGGCTCTCTCTCAGTCCTACAGAATCCTTCCCTACTAGCTCCAGTAATGCCTGGCCTTTCTGGTCCTGCCTGAATCACCTCTAAACAGCTGTTGGTCACTGTAGAGTCAGCCATCAGAAATAGGAATATGCCACCAATGGTGATCTCAACTGCCAATGTGGGCAATTATAAACTATTGAGCATCTTCTAGTTTGCCCCAATCTTGAAGGTTCATGCACACTTAACGAACTTGAAACCCCAACACTCACTGGATGGGTATAGTGTAGTGACTCAATAAAAAGAAGACTCACATGTTCAGTCCATGGGATTGTCAGCACCATTTTCTAGATCCACATTTCTGTTGCATTTTCATCTGTGGGGAGATTGTCCAGCATTCACTGCCATATAAGAGGATTGATATTATATAACAGTTCAGCAATGTTTTCTTCTTTACAAAATTTTTCTGCTTCTTAGTACTTTGCTTAACTTTTGGCGTGCATCTTTTGCTATTCCAATGCACATTCAGATTTCAATGTTGTATTTTCTGTCATCTGTTAAAACACTATATATATTTGAGTTCTGTACTTGTTTGATGTTGACCTCTCTAATTCATAGTTTGTATCTTGGACTTTTTCTTTTTTTCTTTTTTCTTTTTTTTTTTTTTTTTTGGCTGACAACATTACATTCTGTCTTCTTGCTTTCTTTTACTGTCTTACTGAGGAGGTCCAGTAGTTGTGGCATCTGCATATCTTATATTGTAAAGATAGTGCCCACTAATAATAAATCCTGGTACGGTCGAGTTTGAATAAATCGAGTGAGAAGGCCCATTATTGTCTTATGCTCTTTTCTATTTTTGTTTACTTC
>CAHIKZ030003385.1:0-60000 GCA_903632075.3 Acanthosepion pharaonis | reverse complement strand
AAAATTTCATAAGAAAGGTACCTATGAATTAATTAGATACCTTTCTTATGAAATTTAATCTCACTCTCAACAGTCTTATTTTAATTTTTTTATAATATATTTTCCATGAAGCATTGTAAACGTAAAGATGAAAGCTAAGTACAAAAAAAAAAAATGAGAGCACTGAAAATTTTCCTTAAAAATAACAAGGTAAATGATTTGTTCACTTCAACCTAAATAATTATATTACTTCTGTCCTCCCGTATAACTTTTCCTCACGTAAGCTCTCAATATGTGATGAAATCATCACTCATCACCTGTCAAGTGACGCGAAATGTTATGGCCTGCTTTGTTTTATTTTTAAACTACTTCTTTTCAGCACAGAAACTAAGTAATGCTTGTTTCAAAATATTTTAAATAAACATAATTTCTAATTTTCTTAAAATAAATTTTGAAAGAATTATAATTGATTTTTAAAAGAATTTAAAACTGAGATTTTCATGTTTTTTTTTGTTTTTTTTTTTTTTTATAAAATGAGGAAAAATAGTTGACATGATTGATTATCTGTCAATTTTGCTGACTCAAAAAAAAAAAAAAAAAATTTAACAAAAATTTCGGACGTGCTAGGAATGATTAAAAAATGTAAAAAAAATACCCCTAAAATACTTTGATCTTTCGTCTTAAAAATAACATGAACATTTAGACAATAAAAATTTTTTTTCACCATTTTGGCATCTTTTTCATCATGCTATGCTCTTTTTTAGCGATCTCATGGAAGTACCTAACTTAACAGAAGAGTGAAAAAAATGAAAAAGAGCTCTTAGAGTCATCCAACAGAATAGAATTAATTATCAAACTTTGAGAAACTTTTGTAACGAATGCCAAAAATTTGTGCTGCAGTAATCAAAGCTAAAGGAGGATATTTTGATGAGAGCAAAATTTAATTATAATTTTTTTTTTTTTTGTCATAATAAAATTTCTAATAAAAAAAATCATGTCTCACTTTTTTTAATCATGTATAATAATTATTTTATATTTTAAACCTAAAACTACTTTTTTTTTTTTAAAAAATACCAGGATTGCCTCAAACTTTTGATCTATAGTGTACCATTACAATCATCATACAGTATTGCATTGTTGCAATGATGCTATCATTGTTAAAATAAAGAATCTCAAGCAAACAAAAAAAAAATTTCAAAATAAAGGTTTGAGCTTCAGATTCATTGCTAAGATGTTAAATATCCCCAATCAATACCACTAGATTGATTATTCTAAAATGGAAGAAATTTGACTCCACCAAAAACATTCTTCTAACTGGCAAGATAGAAAAAAATGTTTTCATAAATAACTAGAAAATAGAAAGAAAAAGTAAAAAATGCAAAATAAACTAAAAAGAAGATTGAAGATGATTTAATATAGCTGGGACATCAGCTACTCATTTTTTTTTAGTAATAAACTCAACAAGAATGGTTTAAAATCTTATAGTTCATTGAAAACACCTGTAAAAAAAAAAAAAAAAAAACTGGGAATCTTAGATAAATTTTTAATTGTTGGCATTTAGAGAATTAATAAATTTTGGAAATTTGAAATTTGGATGAAATGGGAATTTTTTTTTTCATTAAAATTTTTCAGGTATTCTTTGTATTTTTTTTTCTGAAATGAAATTGCATCGTTCTACCATAGTAAAAGTATGAAGGTGAAATATTTGAGTTTAGAATATTTCAATGGTATTTATATTTTTGGGGTAAAAAAACATGATTAAAGGAAAATATTGATGGAGAATTGTATTTTGGAAGATAATTTTAAAAAATTATGTAAACATATAAAAAGTTTGAAGAGGGTTTTCATTCAAAGGGGGACACAACACCTTGAAGCATATTTCTGAAGTAACTCATGAATGGCTTGTTCTAAACAGTGTAGAAATTTTCAGTGACCAGGTCAATTTCCTGATTTCAATACAATTTAAAATTTATGAATATTAATCTCCCAATCAAATTCATGAAAGGGACTTTTTATAATTAATGACTTGAAAATTATTTGCAAGGAAGAGTCAGTCAAGACTTCAAACAAATGTTGTGAAGGCTTCCTAAATCTAAAAGCATAATCAGAATACAAATTTGCATAAATGAATTCAATTTGAGTATTAAAATGGTAGGTTAAGACTAAGCAATTTTTCTTTGAAGTTTAACTCTGTTATGTTTTTAATGATAATTGTAACCAGTTTGGTAGCTCCACAATAAATTTTTGCAGATAGATTTACTTTGATCACAAAGAAGTTTAGAGACCTTTAAAAATAATTTTTTTTTCCTAAAACTATTCACTATATATAAGATAAAAACAATTTTGTTCATTTTTATTTAACAGAAAAAATTCTTGGTGTTATATAAGGCACTTGAAAAACTATTAATATTCATTCTAAGATTATTTTTTTTTATGAAATAATTTTCAATTTGTAAATTTTGTAAAAATAGGTACCTATACAGATTAAGGCAATACCTAAGGTTTAAAATGAATTTTTAAAAATGAAAAATTTCCTTGGAGCTTTTATTTTAGTTTTAATTTCAAGCTGCTAGATTAAATTTAATATTTCCAATAAGCAAAATAGTGTTGTATTTCAGAACTAATTTAAATTGATTATGAGTTTTTGTTTTGAAATTTCAAAAAAAAATTTAATTTTGCACCATTTTTAGCAAACTGTTATAAAAATGTAAATCTCTTTAAAAAATCTTCCAAAAATAAAATATACTTTTCTGAAACTTGAGGAACTGATGTAAAGTATAATTAATTTGATTTGAAACAACTATTACTTACCTTAAGTTTAAAATATTGCAGAAACGCTATCTTTTTAACATGGTGGTAACTGTTTATATTGGCAAATTTTTAACAGCTCAATGACAGATAGATTTTTATCGAATGTTGTTCTGCAGAAGTGTTACCCATATTAAAAAAATTGAAGAATATAGCATGAACACTTTGTAAATACTCAGTAATCTTAAAAATTTAAGAAAATATTCTCCATAATCTATTGTTTTATTGAATTTTAGATAAATAATTTTGGCCTTAAATTTGCTATAGTTATTGCTTTTATTTTCTGATAATGTTGTGTATGGACAACTGTATTTCCAAAATTTGGTATGTTTATACACATCAATTCTAAATTCTTCTTAAAATTACATGGGATCATCAGATTGTAATAAGCTTTATGTTATATGATTAGTAAATATAGTTTTACTTAATAACAATATTCCCTGACAGTTACACCATTGAAACTGAATTTTAAAAACTTTGTACAAATTGTAATTCAAATTGTAAAAAAATGAAAACAAATAATATAAAAATTAATTTTTCATCAAATAATTTTTTTTCTTAAGACAATATTATATTTATTATTCATAAAGGTAATTAAAAGCTTTTCTAATTAAATAATGTCTTAGTTTTATTGCATTTTTTATTTTACGATTCAGAGCATATTATCAGTAATACAGGGTTCAATTTTACAAAAAAAAATTGAGGATTTAAATTTTGCAACGAGTTCTGCTTTTAACTAATATAGTCACTAAAAATTATCTCACTGAATTTCTTGAATTGAATAAGTTTTGCATTAAAATCCAAGAATTATTTGATTTTTGCAAGAATTTCCAAATTAATGTAATTTACTGCAAAAAAGATGTTAAAATTTGCTATGGTAATTTATAGTCCATCTGCTGATGCAAAAAAGACAAGATTTTTACTTAAAATTTCAAATGTTCTAAAAAGGATTAAAAAAATTGAATTAAATATTCAAAAAAATACTTTGATCTTTCCTCTTAATAACAAAGATTTTGATGATAAAGCTGTTTTTATTATGTTGGAAACATTCTTTTATCACCGTATGCTAATTTTTTTTTAGCAAATTCATGGAGGTACCTATGTTAGTCATTTTATAATTTACTTAAATGAGATCATTATCCATATTGATATTATTAAAAGATTTCATGTATCTAGTTTGAAATCAGATATCTTTCAATTCAGTGGTTTTGTTGTTTTTTGAGTTTTTTTTTCTCCTAGTTATTATTTTTTAAAAAATGGAATGTTAGAACTTGTCTCCTGTTTAAGTTACTAATCACTGGGTTTATATTTTCTTACTAAGATTGATATTGTTGAATTCATTGAATACAGAAACACAAACAGCTGTAGCAGACATTAAATCAACTATTTGTTATTTGAATAGCAATAGCATTTATGATTCATTATAATATATAAACTAAATGAAAAATAATCATTTAACTGTAATTCAAATGTTTCATCAAAGGAAATCATAAAAGATATTTTATAATTCTCTTTCTAAACAGCTTATAATTGCAATAAACTTTCAGACATGACCCACTACTAAAAATGGTTGGTGTTTACATTATGAAAGCTGTAGAATAAAATTTACCTTATTACAATGATATACTGATAGATTTAAATGCTGACTTTTCCAGTTGCTTTCTAAAGATATCACCAGTTAGTATTTGAATTTTAATATTTATTTTCTTTCACTTTTTTCTCTTCAATTTTGTCAAATTAAAAACTAATGCACCATGTCACAAAACCAAGATATTTTAGTTGAAGTTTTCTTAGAAACTTAAGGAAGAAAATATACTCATAGTTGGATAAATGTCTATAAATTTGGTTGGACATATGGATGGAATGAGAAGCTCTGGAATGTAAAATAGTTAATGGCAATAGTGAATTTATTGTTTCAAAAAGAAGAAATTAAGAAGCATTTTTATTTTAAATATTCTATTTAAACAAGTATTTTCTCTTTTATACATATTGAATCCTCGATTATACTGTGTATGAAGAAATTCTAATTCAAATTGAAGTAGTTGAAATAATTTGTTTTGTATTCATTTTATATAAATGTAAAGTGAATTTTTCTCAAAACTTGAAAATCTGCATTTCATGTCACTTTTTTGTTGTTTTACAGAATCTTCTGGCAGAATATTTAATTCCCAAAGCATCTGGTGAAGAAAGCAAAGTATTTTATTTGAAGATGAAGGGTGATTATTACCGGTATCTTGCTGAAATTGCTCAGGGAGAAGACAGAAAGGGTGAGCAGCACTGAACTAAATTCCTTTGACATTAATTCTTAGCAACTGATGACATGGCAATATTTGTTAAATTTGTTGCATACTCATGTATTTAAACAAATAACATTGCATTTTCATTTTATTTTGTCAGCAAAAAGAGATTGATAAGTCTTCCATATTTAATATAAAGTATCAAAATTTATTATTTGAAAGATGCCTTCAATTTTTTTTTTTTTTTCAGAATTATTGAATGAATTATAATTAACTAAAGATATTTTCAGTTTTTTTATTGCTAAATTTTTCACAATTACTTTTCAGAAAATAAAATGCATTTGAAAAGTTCTGTAGTATTTTTCATATTTGTATCATTTTGTACTTCTTTTCAACAGTTACCATACCAATATTTGTGATACATTAGTTTATTTTTTTTGGTAAAGATTTTTTTAAAATGAAGTATGGATTTTTGTATGAAAAACCTTTTTCTTATGTGCTTCAAAGTTTTTAATGGGGAGATGTCAATTTACAATATACATTTAATGCTAATCTGCACCCTTACATTGTGTCTATTTTTATGAAAACGACTCTTCTTTTTTATTAGTTCATGATGTCCATAATTTAAAGTAGAGAAGCCTAAAATAGTTTTAAAAAGTTTCATTTTTTCTTTCTGTAACTAGGTACTTAATTTGTGCTATTACAAAAACTCTAATCCTCAAACACCCAACACTAACCCCTAAACAAAACTTAACTATAAGTTGATAAAATATTTTCTTTTTTAAATTTACCCATATATTTGCTTAAATGCAGAAAGTCAGGGTTGAGTTAAATTGAACAGTCTATATTATGAAATCAGTCACATATAATATGTGCATTGTAAGTTTAGAGCAATTTTGCTCAATTCCACGTTAAAGCTTTCATTTTCTTGAAAATGACCAGTTTATCAAAGAAAGAGTATTTTTATAAAGAGCAGAGAAAACTACTTTGGAGAAAAATCATTTTGGTTTAGCTGAATCATTACTTATCATTTTTTAATGTTTATATACAGTGTTTGTTTATTTTTTTAGATGATAGTACCTCTATTAACTTTTATTATAAATGAATTAAGTGTGTCCTTTACTACATTCATTTTTATTTTCTCTAAATTCAACAAATGTATTTCCCTTGTCTTTATATATACAAACAAATAATTAACCAAAGCATTGAGTTTAAGGTGTGTACAGTATATCAATTAAAACATTTTGAGAGCATACCACTCAGCATATTCTTTGTATTCAAATTTTAATCATTTTAGGGGAAATTTGCATATGGCAGTCCAATAGCATTTGATCTTATAACATAAAAACCTAAAATTACAATGGACTTCAACATATTACTTGTTTCAACATATTTATATGAGAGGGTGCTGAAAATTCTTGGCCTGTCTCACTTCCCAAAATTTGACCAAATGACCAAACATCAGAATTTTATTTGATATTCCTTTTTGGTCAAGCTGAAAACTTCTTGTAATTTGATGAGGTTTGTAAACTCATTCTCAAGATTAAGTTACAATTTTGCATAATAGTTTTATACTGTATGAATATCAGACATAATTTCTTTTTAGTAGCTAAAATCACCTTCTTAGGATGATTTATATTTTTTTTTGTAATATAGAATTGAAACTATGTTCACAGGTTATGCCAAACATTGTAATGTAAATTCAGCAATGAAAATAAAGGAAGCATAAAATAGTAAAATGAAGAGAAAACATAAGAAAAAGTAGTAAAAATAGGAAAGAATAAGGGAGAGGGGAAAAAAAAAAAAGAAAACTTAAAAATTAACCTGATATCAGTTATTTCTCTAATTCCTTCTTCATTTTTCTATAGATATCAATAATTATCCCATTCAACACTGACAAGAACCCTTATTTTTGCTATCCCAAAACTCATGAGGAATTAGTAACTTATAGTTTTCATAAAAAAATTTTTTCATAATTCTTTGACTTGATGGCTTAAACTATAAATATATTCTATTCAGTTTTTAAAGCACTTGAACTGTCGATAGATAGATATTATTAGTATTTTACTGAAAATTAATATTTTGAAAATTATTTTACCATTGAGATTTTTCTTTTTTGCTCAGGATTGGCTTAAACATATGTTCTGTTTATGTTTGAATTTTTATGTGTGTCACACACACAATTTCTTAGTTGATTGATTCCAGCTAAACCTTGTATATGTCTTATTTGAATTACAGATGATTTCAGTATACTAGTTATATAGTTTTAGCCCTTTTAATTATTTTAGGGTTTCATATACTCACATTCACATATTATATATTTGTTAAAAAGTAAAGATTTCTGACAGATAAGGCTTTTTCTTGCTTGAAAATCTCAATTTTACTTTTACCTTTGAAATGTTGCACTGTATGTACTGGTATTTTGTCTAAGTTTTGTCCTATTGACTAGTATCTGGTGCTAGTCTGCCATTTTACCAATTTTTTTTTATTTTTTTTTTTCTCTCTCTCTCTCTCTCTAGCTGAACAATATTCTGCCACCTTTACTGCACTCAACCCAAGCAAGCATGTCCCTGCATGCCTTTTTTGTCACTGCTTATTCTGCCAACTGTAAATTCCTTACAGTAAAACCTAACTATTGCTATCTTGCAAAAAATGCTTTTAAAAATTTCTGTCCACTTTAATGTAAACAAAAAAAAATTTAAATATAGCTTCAAATGAAACTGCTTCAGTCACAAGATTACATAACCTAACTTACCTTCTGGTACTAAGAGCAAAGATTGTATTTCACATTTTTTACTCTTGACTTAGACACTTATCAGCATTGTCAAATTAAAAAATACTTGATTATTCATCACATGATTAAAAATAAATAGTTTTCTTATTTATACTTAAGAATTAAAAAAAATTTTCTTGAACAGCTAAAATCAGTAAAGATCTTCAACCTTTTCAACATACTTGACATTTCTCCCTTGCATGTGTCCAACCTTCAACTTACTTGTTAGAATAAGTACCATGACAAAACTTGGCAACTTTAACCAATCTATAATAATGCTAGTTTTTTGGTGCTAATTAAAAATGTTCATTTAATTTAGAGATTTTTTTGGGTTTTCTTTCATTGCAATAAATTTATTAAGCGTAATTAACTTTTTTATATAATCCAAAAGAAATCTCAAATATCATGATCTTGATATATCTAAAAACTAATT
This sequence comes from Acanthosepion pharaonis, assembly GCA_903632075.3. Lineage (NCBI taxonomy): Eukaryota > Metazoa > Mollusca > Cephalopoda > Sepiida > Sepiidae > Acanthosepion > Acanthosepion pharaonis. The sequence goes on along the minus strand of CAHIKZ030003385.1, from coordinate 51,770 downwards.
TTAAATTCTGTGGAAATATAGATTAAGGCAAGTTAACATCTTCAATATATTTAATTGTAATTTTATAGATAATTTGAATTTTTGTTAGTTATTTCATAATTTTAAATTCATGAAAATGTTTTATTTTATACAGTAACATGTAAACATTGTTATCTGTTAGATTTTATAAAGTGTTGAAATGAAGAAAGCATTTTAAATAATTTATTAATTTTTAAAATGTCTACAAAACCTTTGCACTCAATTAAGAAAAATTGGTTATAATACATGATAACAATGGTATATTTGCATCATCAAAGAAAATCATATAAAAAAATAATGAAAAAAATTTTTACAATCTAGTATGGTCCAAGTTGTATGAAATAAGTTATCATTAACATTGAATTTAGAATTTCAGTATATTTTATTTTGTATCATTTTGATTGTTGTGCTTATTAATTTAGTGACATATGACATGATTTAACCAATTGAGCTAGATATATAATTGATGCAAGAAATAGAATGCACAAAAGAAATTTTCTAAAGTTGAATAAGTAAAAGAAACTCTCCTCCATCCTAATCGAGTTGAACAAAGTTAAAGGCTTCATTAGCTCCATACAGAGAGATGAAGTTAAATAAATATGTTCTTTTATATTTCTTCATTTCAGATGTTGCAGACAAATCTCAGGCAGCCTACCAAGAAGCATGGGATATTGCTACTGGAGCACAGAGCACCCTGCGTCCCACAAACCCTATCCGACTTGGTTTAGCTCTCAACTTATCAGTCTTCTATTTTGAAATGCAGAGTAACCGAGAAAAGGCCTGCACTTTAGCAAAATTTGTAAGTCTGTTTTTATTGGATTTTTTTTTGTTATTTTTACAGTAGTCACATTCCCTTTATGCATGATTGAAAAAATAAATATGATATGTATGAATATTAAATGTGATCATTTGTGATTAGTCAAGTTTTTATTATATTTGTTATTTTAAAATTAATTAATATTAATCCAAGGCAGCTTATAAAGACATTGAAGTTGGTATTAATTATATTCAATTAAATTCCCTATGCTAGTAGATGAGATTTTAATTGCTGTAGTAAGTAAATTTTATTTTAGTTTAGAAAGATATTTAGCATTAGAAATATCTCCAGTTAGTTTATATAGAGATAAAATGTTAAATATACAATATGTATTGTGAAATAACTATGAATAAAATTATGTCATCTGAAATCTAAGAAAAAGATCAGATGCAATTATTAAGGTACATTTACTTGCATTTATTTGGAAATTTTATAGTTTCTCTATATGAAAGTATTTAATCTCCCAAAGCTGTAAATAAGACATAAAAGCAACATTTTAAGTTTTTTTTGTTTTTTTTTAATAAAATCATAAAGATATTTTTATTTCTTCATAAGTTTATTTCTTTCTGTTTCAAGCTTCTCTTTAGTTAAATGTAGAAGACACAAAATAACAATAAAGGCTAATGATAATCATAGAGGTATTTTTCCAAAGTAGACATAGCCAATCATCCAAATAGACATTTCTTAAGCTTACTTTCATGTGGCACCCAGTAAGAATTTGTGAGCATGAGTGTGTAAAAAGTTAGTTTAGGTTAAATCAACTTTCACTTCCTTGAAGACAATGTTATAGTGTTATTTAAATTAAAAAAAAAAAAAAAATTTAACACAATATCTGATGGAGAAGCATTCACATTATGGCATTTGCTGTTGCCAGTTGGCTAGGAATTGCCATCTCTTCCCCAATGACTATTAAAAGAAGATTAAATATCTGACTGAAATGGGCTTTTATATATATATATATATATATATATATATATATAATGAACAAAAGTAAACTAAAAATCAATATGCCTGACTTATATAACCCAATGGTAACTAACAGTTAGTATTGACTAATAATTACTTACTTATAGCAAAGAAGACCTAGCAAATTGCATCTATAAACTTGGGTCTGTGTTTTGTCATTTATTTTTTCATATTTATGAAGTGTTATTGTGTTTTATGGCATTTCACATGTGCAGCCTGCTCTGTCAGTTATGATCTCATCGCCTGGGAATTCCTTGCTTTCTCTGTTTCTGGTGCCCATTGTCAGCCTCTCCCTTTCATTCTATTCATTTATTTGTTCACTTGATTTGTGTCAGAATAAGTCCATTTTTTCTTTCTTTTTAAATTACTTTCTTTTTTTTACTTTCTAATTTCTTTCTTTTCTCTTACTTTTTAATTTCTTTTCTTTCATTCTAATTTCTTTCTTTCTAATTTTTTCTCTTTCTTTTTAATTTCTTCTCTATTTCCTTTCTCTTTTCTTTCTTTTTTATTCTCATATTTTTTCTTTCTTTTTTCTTTTTATACAGTTATGTCTTCAAAGCAAAATAGTAATTTAGTTCATGATTGAAATTTTCTGTTTACATTAATGGTCACATACTTTTTGGTATTCCATGTACACCTAATATTATAAGTACCTGGAAATACATTTTTTTAAAATTACACAACACTGATAATCAATTCCCAACTGATTACAATAATTTTTTTTTACCTTATGTAACAGACTAAATAGAGTACTTGATTCAAATACAGCTCACACGTTCAAGAGACAGGAATAGTAAATGAAGAGAATTTAAGTTAATGGGAATAAAAACTAAAAACACATGTCAATTAGAAAAATGGAACAAAAATAACTTCTATGGGAATATATTACATGCTTATAATTGATTAACTTGATTCATTTTCAGCTTGTGCAACTAATCAAAGTGTAATATTTTTACAGAAATAAAAATAATAAAGTTTTTAAAATATAAGAAAATGCAATATTATTAATAATTTATGGCTAATCTTTTTTCTCATTACCAAACTACAGTGATTTGGAATAAAGAAGTAGCTTTGCAAAAATTAAAAAAATGTAAAATGTTTGCAAAAGATTTTATTATTAACTTTGTAGTTGATGAATATTTAGATAGAAAAGATTTGAAAAAGTTAAACAGCTTGCACAGAAACATGGCAATAAACAGTTTGAAGCAAATTGGAAACAGAAACCTCTGCATGGGCAATACACTCTTCAAAGCAAACCAAAGGCACAGCCATCACTGGATTTGGAACTGTAGATTCAAAGCAAAAACAGGCATTTATATAGACTGCATAAGGTCAAAGCTCATTCACTTGCAATTACCAAGGAAATGTTTTTAAAACTGATACTGATCCCAAATGCCACTTTTGCAACCTATATATGGAAACAAAAGATCATCTTGTTTCTGGTCATTCTGTTCTAACTACAACAGAATATAAACCTTGACATGACAGAATAGGTCAGCATTTATATAGGAAAATGCTACAATTAGTCTGGTGCTTCTGCTATGTATTTAGAGATTCTTGATAAAATCTAAAGCATCTTGGTTTCAGTCAGTTTTCCTCCACTTAACATAACTTCCTGTGCCATGTCTATATTTTCCTGATAATTGTTCTGATGAGCTTTTCACTTTGGTACCTTTGCTTTATGAATTTAAGCACAATACTAGATTGGCAGCTAGGTTTCATCATTTTACAGCTGAAATTGCTAGATGTAACTGTAAATTCTATGCTAACAGTTCCTTCTCTCACACTTTTCACTTGTGGAACTCACTTCTAGTTTTTTGCTTTCCAGTCATCTTTGATCTTCAAAAATTTAAATACAATGTCAATTGTTATTTTCTGCCTTCTTAATTCCTGCTCTTTTATTGTTCTCTCTGCTTAATATTTTTCTTTTTCTCATATTCGTTCACACCCAGTGTCTTAATGGCTTTATTGCCTTTCTTGAGGTGAAATGATTAAAAAAATTTGCAAGGACTACAAAATACCTGCAGTAAAAATTCACGAACATTAACTGAAGGGAAAACATAACAGTATGATGGTAGTACTGACAGGACCATTACAACAAAATTTCAGGTATAATTATCAAAGATCAGAAGGTAAAAAAACTGCCTTTTAATTGACAGGAGTGTTTCATCTGATGAAAAAGATCTATAAAAGAGTTTATCTAAGTAAATATAAAGATCTTTAAAATTCAAAAGATATGGCACTTAAAATCACAGGCTATTCCTGTCAATGTTTGAACAATACATATGATGTAGAAAGACACTGACAAACATCTCAGTAAAATCCCAGGTAACCCTTCCCTCTATAAAATCCCCAAAAGAGTACTTGCCAGTATGACACACATATTTCAAAGGGTATTGTCAATGTAATTTTTTAATCATATGATTAAGATAAATAATTTCTATATACCTACAACCTTTTACTGCTTTGTTATTGGTAATAATCTAACAATAGAGATTATCAAACAGAAATCAAATAGAAACAAGAAATTATTATTAGGTGGAGGAGGAGGAAGTTTTTCATTTTGTAGTCTTTCTAATCATTGTGTATTATTTTTATATATTCCACATTGCATGAAAAAAATGTGCAATAATAAAAGTACTTCATTTGAGTATCTCAAAATAACTGAAGATTATTGTGACTATTTTTTAATCAACAATATATATAATATGGCATTATTAAAACAAGAGATAGTGGCAGAAAGACTTTACAGATGAGAATACTGCCTTGAATGAAAGGAGCTTCCAAAATATGGGAAGTGAGTTCAAGTTTCATCTGGAGCTACTTTTTTCCAAATTCCTATCATTTAATAGTTGAAGAATGAATTGGCTATAAAGCTGTGATAAAAAGCAAGAAAATAAGAAGAAAATGTGTATAATAATGAAAATACTTAGTCTCAGAATCTCAAAAACATCATCAGTGCAGTTCCAATACTTTGTTAAAATTTTAAGAAATAAATATAAAACCTGTCAGATGAAATGTATAATGGGTGAGAAATAGCTTGAATAGCTAAAATTATTTTCTATTTAAGAAGTGAAAACAGTTTTATTTTCTTATTAATGTTTTTTGTATAGTTTCAGAATTGACCATTAAAAAGATACAAATGAAGATTTTACTATATTCTCATGAAAATTTGTCAAAATAATTTCTGATCCTGAAAAGATATGTTAAAATAAAATTTGATCATATGCAGTATTTTATATCCTCTCAAAAGGGTGTGTGTGTATATATATATATATATATATATAATAAATTGTAAAAATAATCTTATTGGCATTCATGTTAGGTGTAGAGTTCATATGAAAATTTAAATTAGACAAAAGTGAATCCTACATTTATAAAATCCACTACACTAATAGATATTCTGATTTTTTATTAAACTTTAGATTTTATTAAAGATAAAAATTGGAACTAATTTTCAAAAAGTAATAGGTTATGTGGAAGTTTCATATAAATTTAAAATAGTTTTTTTCTTTTTCAATGTAAAGATAAATTTGTATGTTGCACTACAGATTTTAAGCATCCTCAGAATTTTTGGCAACAATTGATCTTGAAAACAAGACTGAGAGAAATTTACTAATAAAACTAGATTATAATCTGATATTTATTACCATTTAATTTTAAAAGGTTCTTTACAAAGAATTCTGTATAAATTATTGTTTCTTTTCACAGGCTTTAAGATACTTAAAGATGTAACCCACTTTCTCAATAAGCTTTGATAAAGAATGTAATTTGTTCTCATATTGATCTTCAATGGTATTTACTGATTTTGAAATAAACTTTTTATTTCAAGATATAATTGTTTAATTATTTTAGATTAATCAGCTATATTTTTCTATAAATGTTGTGGTAATCCACCAAAAATGGACAGGTAAGGGCAATAGAGTTTATCTTAAAAAATATTAAATTAACTAAGAACTATTTTAGAGACCATTAATTTCTTCTCTTTATGACTATATTTTCAAAATCATTGATTTCAATGTATTTTGCTAGATCATTTTTGGCTGTTAGTTTGTTTGTAAAATGCCCACCCTGTTAATTGTAGTAATTTCTTAAAGTATAAATGTAGAACAAAATTCTAAACATTTCCCCATGATTTGTTATTCATTTCAAAATGAATTTTCCACTTTCCTAAGTTGAACCCTGCTGTATCTTATAATGCAAAGAAAGAGTTCTTCCAATCTTAATAACATTCTGTTGACTGCAAGAATGAATATTTTTCTTACTGCACCTGTTCCTTTTATCCATAAACCCAAAACATCTTTTCTTTTTTTTCTTTTTCTTTTTTGTGCTCAACATAGATAAACACTGTTTTACTGTGAATGTCTGACAGGGAGAGCAAAGCAGACATAACTGAAGCAGCTGCTGCTATTTTCAGGTAGAGAAGAAAGCAAAAAAGTGGCCTCATGACTCATTTAGTTACCTCTTTATGATTTCAGCTTTAGCTTACATGCCCCTCTTTTGCTGTAAGAAACTGAATTATAAAAACCCTGTTGGCCCATCTCTTCTTAAAAGTGATGAGGTGTGAGAATTTTATAAGTTAGATATTATTGAGCTAGTGATTATTTTTATATGAAGGCTTAACACTGATCACATATGCTTACTCAGGACAGTTATTGAGAGCTATATGAAACTTTTATTGACAGTATTTATTATGTGTTATTAAAGATCATCACTGGGAATTGACAAAATATAAAAAACACTCTCAATAGCATTAGGAAGAAAAAAATGAAAAGTTTATAATAAATTGATTGAATGTTTTAATTTATTTAAAAAAATAAAATAAAACAATGAATAGTTCTAGTTCCAAGGTCATCAACTGTTTTTGTATAAGGATTTTTCTTTAGATAAGTTTGCCTATTGCCTAGTTCACACTCCTCGCTTGTCTTTGGAACAGGAGTAGAGGTTTATCTCTTGTTTCCTGTTTAGGACTGGGTTTCCAGCTACTTCTAGAATCTTCTCATTCACTCCCAGTAACCCTCTGTGTTTTAATGTCATTATCGCCTTGCTTGGGGTGAATTGATTAAAAAAAAAATAATTGATTGTTACGAATCCAAATTCATTATATGTCAGTTGAATTTTCTCACTATAGTGGTAGAATGATTTTCTTTATCCATGTCATACACCAACTGCTAATTTCTAGTTTTTGATGTAAGATTTCTTTTCTCTTTATAAATTCATAATAAATTTTAGTTTTGGTGATATCATTATTGACTTTGTCATGAAGACTGACTGCAATATTTCTTCTCCTAATATAGGAAAATGATGTCCTTACTATTCAAAAATTGTTTATTACTCTTAGCCTCCATTTAACTTCTAGATGTCTATCTAGATGCAGTCAAAAATAAATCTCTGTATTTTTATGAGGTAACAAAAGGACAACCATGTGTGATGAATAATAATTCTTTCTGTTTGAAAATTTAGAAATACCAAGATAGTCATGGTCAATCAGCAACCGACATGCTGTATGAGGCCTGTTTGGTCTTTCTGAATGGCATGCTTAATTTCATAAGGAAATTAACATTTCTTAAAATTTTGTTTTGTTCTTACTTGTTCACTAACACTCTCTCATACATAACCATATACATAAAGAATGATTAATTACAATGTTTCTTGAATTTTGTAAACTTCCAGTGAAAATAAAGTTTTCATTATTTTAAACCATTGATGATTTTCATTAAGGAAGATCATATGTGTAAATATATTTTGCTTTTGAAACAGGAAACATTCATAATAATTTTTTCTCTGGAGAAGAAATTTTTTTTTTTTTTTAATGTTCAGATGAATAAATTAGAAATAAATCACCTGCAGTGACATGTGTTAATCACACTGTATGATACCAAGATTTCAATTTTTTAATTATAGAAAAAAAAAACCTTTCCCCTATTTCTAAGGTATATCCTTACGCATATGATCTTCAGTAGTGAAAATAGCTGAGGTACCTACTACAAAAAATTACCTTGAAACTTTTTAGTAGTGTAACCTGCCTTGTGATGAGCAATAGATCATGCAGCTCACTGCTTGAATATCTAGGCATTGGTAAATACTGAAATAATAGAATTCTTTACCTTTCAGCCTATATATAGTTTAGTGCTTAAAATACTGTTACACACTTATTCATGAAAGTTTTTAATTTTATGTTTTCATAATTTAACAATTTATTTTAAATTAGTTTAAGATATTAAGGTGCATAAAATCACAAAGAGAGTTGAAGTCTATTTTTCTTGCAATAGTGAAAAGTTCAAAATTAGAATTCTTCATAGTTTCTTATATATTATGAAAGTTAGGGATTTATAAGATTCTAAGGAGAAAGAATAAATTTAAGTTGAAAGCTTTTCTTCATCAATAGTTTAAGCATAAACTCGTGTACAATTTATTGTCTAAATGATCATTCATCTTTTGCATCATAAATTAATAAATAAGCACTGAGCATTCTAGAAAATTAGTTGAAATAATGAATCATTTCATATAGATTCTAGCTACTTTTGTTTTTATAAATGGGAAGATAAAATAAACACAATGAAATGAAATTATGATATTTGTGTCAGGAATTACATTATTTGCATTCAGACTAATGTCCTCATTTTTGTTATTGTTACAATACTTAGACCACCTTCTTCAGGTGGATGTCAGTCCAAGTAACTTGTGTTAGGATATTGGAAAAGAAAAATTCCAAGTACAAGAAGGCTAAGACGTGTTTATTTTTAATGCGTTTGTCTTTTTTTTCCCCCCATAGGAATTCTGCATCTTTATTAGTGTAAGTTAGGATGACAAAGCCCAAAAGTTCTTAAATTCTTTAATTATTATTATTTTCGTTTAATGTTTGCAACAATATCCTGTAAATAATCAAACTAAACTAAAAAAAATGATTCAAACCTATTGCCAAATCTTTCCAAGCAGATCAAATATTTTGGGAGCATGAAAACAACTTTTTAAAAAAGTTACATCTTGACAGTATTTTTACCAAAATTAATATAATATGTACTTATGTTTATTCTAACAAAGTGAATTTGTTGGTTGCAGTAGCTCATTATTCAAATTTAAATACTTTACAAAAGAATTTCTGATGTAGTTTAATTTTATTACTAATTTATTTCTAGTTATCATTTTAGTGTGTTGTGCATAAATTTTATTCTCTTTTAGTTATGCTTAAAAAAAAAAAAAAGAAAAATTTATAAACAATTCTGATTCTAGACCCTATTTATCTATGTTAAAGCCATGGATATCTAGGACTTAGTAGCATCTGTTCATATTTAAAAAAAATATTGTAAAGTTTTTTTTTGTTCTGTTACTAATTATAGAAAAACATTGTTAAAAGCAAAAAAAGCTCACTAATAGCGATTTGAATGGTTGAAATGTCATTGATAAAAAGTACTAATTATTTAACTGCAAAAAATCTTTTCTCAATTTTTTGTCTTACATTAGTTGAACAGTGGTGCATGGGAAAAATAAAATCACTTGTTATAGAATTTAGATTTGATTGCTTCTACTTTTTTTTTTTTTTTTTTTTTTTTTTTATAGAATTCTCTTAATAATTGTAACCAGAATGGATGGAAATGTATATTCCTGCTGGTGAAAATTCAAGATAACTTGATTTAGATTAGCAAGTTAATTCCAGTTTCACAACATGTCCACTGTGGTGATTAAAACTAATGTATGATTCTAGAAGAGTATGTTTACATCATTGCTATGAGATGAAATAGTTTGTTATGCAACAGATTTTTAATTTTGGACATGACTTTTTTTTCTTGTTATTATTTTATTCTTTCGAGAATGGGTGCTAAACCTTACAGGTAAGTAATATTTTGAACTACACCTAATGAGTGATTTCTTGAAAATATTAAGCATAAAAATATACCACTGCCTAAAGAAAACCAGAGCTAATTTCTGGAAAGGGCCAAATTTGAGAATTCTTGAAAGTCAAAATCAATGAATTAGTGCTGAAATATTCTTGGCCTGATCAAGAAGGGATTTTTTAAAATTCTATTTGGTCAGATTTTAGGAAATGGGGTCAGGATGATAACTTTTCAGCACCCACTCATGAAACAATCTTTGTTATAATAGTCTCCTACTGGTCAAGCAGAATCAATGATAAATAATAAACAGTTTTATCATCTTCAGAAAATTCTAATTTGTATGTGAGCAAATACTTAAATAGAAAAATAAGAGTCTCCAGCAATAGTGAGAGCAGAACTTTTATTGTTTTCATTATTTTTTTCATTATGATTTTCAAGATGATTATCTCCCTTAAAGCATTTTTAAAATCTTCTTTTCACTTAATCTTTACCTGACTTTGTCTTCTGCTTTCATAATCAAATTGTTCTATGACTTTGAAATTTGCCAATCTTAAAAATTGATTACTTGTCTATTCATTCATTTTGCTTTCCTCTCTTGCAGGCATTTGAAGATGCAATTGCAGAATTAGATAACTTGACTGATGATACTTACAAAGATAGTACTCTGATTATGCAGCTTCTACGAGATAACTTAACAGTAAGTCAAATTAAATCATATTTGTTTATGTTGAAACATGTTCCCATTTGATTGCGAAAGTTAAGTAGCACTTTATCTCAAATTCATAAAAAGAGTAACAACTACAGATCAAAACAACAAGAAAAAATAATAATACTAATATCTCCCATGACCTATTAGATTGCTGGATTGCCATATTGAGTAATTGCCCATCATAGCATCTCTCAGTTCAATGCAAATTGCTTGATGATGCCCATCTTCCCTTCCCAAGTAACAGGTTATACTGGGTTACATGGTACCAGCAGAAAGGCACAATTCCTGACCTGACCTATTATTGAATACCCAAGATAGACTGTCTTGTAAGGAAAAATAAAATTATTTATCCATAGCTGCAGGAGAAAAGTGGATTCCTACCTTCCCAATATTATTAGTGCAAAGTAAATGCAAATTGCATCAGCCAGTGTTTGAATGATGTTTACAAATTCCATTCTCCCTGCTATTAACTGTTAAGACACCTGCATTTCTGATAATAAACTTTATTATTAAATTGTCAACAAAACCTTCATGATTTAAGAGAAATTTACTTCTGGTCATTTGAATCTCTAATATGATCTTGGTCATAGTCACAGGTCATCACTTATAATGAAGAATTGAGAGTGGCCATAGAGGTTCATCTGGAAACAAACACACTTGGGCATTGGTAGCCAACAGTCAAAAGACATCTGACACAAATCAAAAGTGCACACCCCATAATGTGATTGATGATCAGCAGCTTGCACAGCAACAAGTGTCAACTTGTTGCAGTTTGCATGTTCATTTTTTTTAAAAAAAATGACACTTTTCTTCGTGCTTATACTTGATCAAAATTGTTTACCGTATGATAATCAGAAATGTGAATATCTTTGGTTGACAAAGATGCTCCTATGTCAAACTCATGAGAGCCAAATGTTCACCCCAAAAGATCCTCTTTGGTAGTGTTGGAATAGAGTAATCCCTTACAACCTCTGCCAACCTGGTCAGACAATCATGACAGAGCCCTATTGTTGTGATTTGAAATCAATGCACCAGAAGTTGTAAATTTGGCCAGCAATGGTGGATAGAAAGAGTCCTACTCTGCTTCTACTGAGTAATACATGACCTTCAAAAACTACCAGGAAAAAATGATACTTAGACATCAAGATCCCTGCACAACCCTCCCTATTTACTAGACTTGTCCTCTACCAATTACCATTTCTTCTGGCTGATAGTGTATACCATGCTGACCAGTTTGAAAATACCTATTAGCAGTTTGTTGTATCTATAACCCCAGTCTTTATTGAAATAGAATAAATTCACTGCTAGATCATTGTCACTTCTAATGGTGCTTAGTTTAAGTAATAAAATTGTGTTTGAGCCAAGTTAGGATATTTATTTTGTTGCAACCTTATATATATATATATATATATATATATATATATATATATCCTAACACTCCAAACATTATTTTGTGGATACCCATAAAGTAATGGTTCCTATTTTATTATGTTGGCAGTAAAGGTTGACCCTCCTTGCCAATAAACCATAAGGAGGGAGTGGAGGGGACTTTGTAGTTTAACAAAATGGTGTCTGACATGAAAATAGATATACAAAAATAATAATTGCACTCACTGACATTTCTATTTGCTGAACATTTAGTGATGAAACTGAATGTAAGCACAGTTAGGCAGTGGGTCATGCATTTTAACAGTGATAAAGCTACATTCTAGTGGATATTGCACTGCTGTCAACCCAGGGAATGTAGTGTACCCTGCATAGTCAATGGTGATGACTGGAAAAATAGTATTTTATAGTTGAAAATTTGCTCTGTCCAGCAATGTTTGTGTTCCCTATAGTTTTCATGGAAATAAATTCAAGGCATTACTTTGAAGCCTCTCTCATATTTATAATTTTCTGGTTCTTTAATATTTTCTGTACTGCAAAAGATTTAAGAATATATGACATAGTTTTTGCAATATGAACAATACTATGGAAATGTACCAAAATTATTGATATTTTTATTGTTTATTAATTATCTTCCTGTTTGTATTTCAGTTGTGGACAGGTGATTCAGATGGCGGTGATGGTGATGGGGTTGAAAACTGAGTCATCAACTTCTCTTTCTCTCTATCCTCCTCCCGGCCTTGGATGCATTCACCTGGCCGGTGTGCACCCACCATCACCACTATTACTACTACTACCACTACAATTAGTACTACTACTATTACTACTACTATAAAGGCCGCTACTTCATTCTGACAGCCAAGGTTTAAGTAAACAAAAAAAAACAAGAATAATGGTTTAACTATAGAAAGAGATAATAAAGGAAAGAAGGAAAAATAAAACTGAAAAAAGAAAGTTCTTGAAAACCTGAACCAAGTTGAACAACTTTGCTGTATTCCCATGTCTAATGGTCTAGATGAAATTGTAGTTGTCAGCGTCTGTCTGTCTGTCTGTCTGTCAGTAACCCACAGATCACTCACTTCCTTATGCTTTACTTGGACAGCTGAGCAAAAAAAGATTTTAAATTAAAAATAAATAAATAAAAGCTGCCCTGTTCTTCCTCACAATGTCTTCATGCTCAATCAGCTAGTCCTCTCATCTGGAGAGGATCTGGCTGCCTCCTCTCTTAAATAATCAATTCATTTCCACTATTGCTACTTGTTTGTTCATCTATTCCAATGCCTTGCAAGTGTGCTGGTTCTATTTCTTTTTTTCTTCTTCTTGTAGTTGTTGTTATTGTTACAGCATTTTCCAGATAAGAATGATTCAATATGGTCAATTCCTTCGAGCATTTTTTTTCATATAATTTTATTTTGAACTTTGAGGTTGCTTGCTTTCTGTTCTTTCTGGTATGTCATGAGTTAATTCTCCTTGAAATCAAATGCCACAATTTTACATTAAAAGAAGGTGCTACGAGTTTTTTGCATTTGCAAAAGGAATGGTCCTTCTCTTTTCTCATTATTAGCTTTGCTGCTTTTTCATTTGAAATATTCTTGTAGTAAATGTCCACTGAATTTACTTATTTCTTTGCATTCTTGGCTACTTGCAATAAAGGCTTTTGTATTTTAAAGAAGAAAAATCTTGAAATTTGAACAGCCTTCTTTGTTCTACATTTCCAAATATTTTGTGGAATAATTTCTATTACTGAATTGGGAAAGAAGACTTTTCCTGTTATTTAAGACCAAAAATAAACCAACTTATTTATGCTTTTATTCTTTTTTTAAACCTTTTCTTATGAACATCTGGACAATTGTATTTTTCTTTTTAAACATCAGTGGAAACTTTAACTCTTGTTCTCTTACAATCTTGTTGCTTGCAATGTTTTATAGCAAGTTTGGTTGCAACTCTTCTTTTATCCTTTTTTAGGAAGTGCCAATTGTTTGTCTACCTGAAAGAAACACACTTATTTCTGTTAAGTATTAAGTTGGAAGTAAAAGCAAATTAAGTTTTGGCTCTTCAGTCAGTGTCAGTCTCTTTCTCCATTGACAGACTGAAATCTTTGAATTTAATGAAATTCAAACTCATGTGCTACATAATAATTATGTTCCTAATAATTCAACTAAGTCAATAATTCTGATGAAACATTAGAAATAAACTTACCCAAAACAACTGAATGTGAATATTAAAAATAAGTAGAGTCAGAGGATTACTTATGCAAATAGCCTTTATATATTACAGCTGCATTTTCTCCTAAATATGAAAATATTTTTCTCATTAATTATATTAACATGGTACTTGAATGTTTAAAAGTATTTTTGTCTTTTAAAAGTGGTTCATTCCATTTGTTCAATGCATTTAAAGATACCAAAAATAACTATTAATATAAAAAATGCTTAAATCAAATTCAACAATTCTCTTTGTTGTTTGTATTTTGGGCATGTCTTTATTATTATTGTTGTTAAATATATTTTTTCCATTCAAAAAAGAAAATTTATTGTACTAAATTTGGTCTTGTGGATTCTTTTCATTCCAACCCATCTTTTTATTACCTTGATAGTTTCGTTTTTTGGGTTTTTTTTTTAAACATTTCTGGTTCAAAATTCATTTGCTTCTGAAGTTCCACTCTTAGTAAAATTTCTCCGAAATCAAATTTTATTTTAAATACAAAATACACACTATAATCTTGTTGCATTTGTTTGTTCAAATGTAGTATTTGGTTTTGACTTTTACTGAATCAATTTCTACTTTTGCCCCCTTTGCCTTGTCATTTTCTGAGTGTTCCAGTGAAGTTAGAGGTTTGTAATTCAGCCTGGATATCATTCTGATAGTATTTTGTCATCATAGTTGACCACCATCCTTACCAAATTATAAATCACAAAATTAAAAGGTTAGTTGCTATCACAACTGATGAAGCTGCAAATTGATATGATTTGGTTGCTTCTGTATAACAGTTTTAAACTTAGATCACTTTAAAAGAAATAATTTTTCCCTTTCAGATTCTATTTTTCTCAAGAATTACAAGATAATTATAAAATTTAAATAATTCTCCAGAAGAAAAATAAAACAAAAAATTGTTATATTTTAGAAAAGAAGGCAAGAAAATGAAGAAAAATAAAAAACAAAACAATCCTGATAACGATTTATTTATTATATATATATATATATATATATATACCTTTTGAATATCTTGAAAAAAATGTTTGAGATACACATAAAAAATATGAATATAAACACACATTAAGTTTATCATTTACTTACATTTTACTAGGTTTTTGCTTTGTTCACCTTACATAGAAAAGGTGAAATATGTAAATGGTTCATACATGTAGAGACTGTATTAATTTCTTGGTTCTCGGATGCCTCTATTCTCTTCCTAATTTACTTATCAGCCATGTGGAAAAGACATTCTAGAAGCTGGATGTCATCTTTGTGTTGTCCTCACTGTGAATTTGTATCTTATGCCAGCTGTTTTTGCTGTCTACTGCTATTCCATATGAATTTCAGCGAATAGTCTTCTTCATTTTTAAATTCTTTGAGAATGAGTTCACCCCTTTAACAAAACCTAATGTTTTTTGGAAATTATTACAGTTAACATCCCACTTCCCATTTGATACATTGATAGATGAGTTATCAACTTTAACAAAAAATTTACTTGAAGTTTAGCTCGAATAATTGAATCAATAAAATAAAGATAAATGAAAAAAAAAACCTTTCGTATTCATATTTCCTTTTCTCAGATTTAAAAAATAAACTGTCCTTCACTGTTCATTTTTATTTCGTTGTTTTCTTTTCGAAAATTCATTCTACCTATTCCCCAAATTAAAATGCTTTCATCTCTGCCTCACTTGACATTTCTAAACAATGAATTTCTTCTGCTCAGTGCATTTCAGTACTTTTACCTTATACAGTTCTTCCCCTTTATTTTGTTTAAATGTTTTGTGGAAATGAAAAATATTTCTTCCAAACGCTGACTTGGTTTTGTGCATATTGCATTAGAAGTCTATGTTCTCCTCTCGCCACCAAGTTTCCTTATAAATTCCATTTTTGAATATATATATATATATAAAGACACAAAATTTTAAATGGTTATCTTGGCTTGAGTCACTTAAATATTTACCTATTTTAAAACCTACCATCTCAAAAATGGTGTATTCATTTTTAGCTTTCCTAATTTCCTTGTTAGCTTAGCAGTAAAGTATTCTATGCTCATCTGAATGTCATAGTCCTTGAAACAAAGTGTGCTTACAAATAAATAGCTATTTTTAAATCAAAGAAATGATTTTAAAAATCTGTGAAATTGATATATTATCAATTCCCTCCCCCTTTTTTTAATAAATAAATTTGATTCTAAATGTTCAGAACTGATGTTAATGTAGACAAAACTCTTGGTATTGTCCTCCTCTCTTTCTCCAAGTGGTTATTGTTCCTAGTTGGTGACATACTGTCAAGTGAAACTAGTTTCTATCTTCATGAAGACCAAAGAAAACCTTGTCAAGTTCCATTGCCGATGCCATATATCCCATTCATGGGCGGTGAAATCTTCAGTTTGGTGTCCCACCTTCTTCATTCGGGGGTAATAATTTTGAGGAGAGTATGGCTTACTGAAGATACACAGTCAACAGTTGCTGTGATTTCAAATAGGTTCCATTCTGTTGTCTTGCACTGTTATCGTCTTTTTATTTGACCCAGTTTTTAACAATAAAATTGATTATGTTTTAAGATGCTTTTTCAAGTTATCTTATATGTTGAGAACTGAGTGATTTTTCTCTTGCTATTCTTAAATCAGATCCTCCAAGTAATAAAACCCTTTTTTTTCCCCTCATAAACTCTTAATCTTTCTTTTTCCTCCCCACCCTGATCCTATGTTGCATGTTACAGCTACCTGACATCAACTCACATGTTAACTAGTTAACATTCTGCCTCATTATAAAAATAAAAACACATCAAATTATACAAGAATTTTTTGTACTTCTCATACAATATTTTACTTTTTTTGTATTTATTTTATATTTTCATGCAAATAAACTGTCTGGGATATCTATAAAATGTTTGTCCTTGCTCTGACGAACCTCACTTGCATGACAATTACTCATTATTTTCTTTTTCACTAATAACTATCTTTATTCAAGTAGTCATTAATATTTACTAATAAAATTATGGATTTTAAAGATCAACTACAGAGTTCTTACGTGATTTCAACTTTTTTTAAAATTTCATACAAAACTTTAAAATTAACCTCCCAACATAAAACTAAATAACTTAACCTGATCTATAAACAGGTGTTCAAAAGTAGGTTTATAATTATCATTCTGAGAAATACATGTTTAGTGTAGAACTTACAAAAGAAATGGTAAAGAACACTTTACTAAATATGTATTTTCTTTTATCCATAAATGAATCCCAAGTATATTGATCTATTTGCTGTAATAGTTGTTTCCCTTGCATTAGCGAAGCCAGATTGCAATACTGTTGATAATGGCACTCTTTGAAGACATCTGTGAGGTGAAAAAGACAACGACATAAAATAGAAGAAAAAAACTTGGAAAAAATGTCTTTCAAGACTCATGGATAAACCCTAATACTAAAGGACTTCAAATAGCACTTTCATATGACATTATTTTTCATGGTTTAATTAAATCGGTATTAGTAGATAGCAATATTTAATATACTTGTTCATATCTACCTACACTAACTGTAAAAATATATTGACAAGTTACCTTCTAATATAATAGTTATTCCTTCACTCTCAATATTTGACATGATTGAAATATACTTGGTACAGGGTTTTATGTTGCTCTTGATTTTTAACATGCAGACTATTTAAAAATGTAGGAGCTAATTACATTAGACATTGTCTTTGCATTTCATGATCCCTGAAAAGCTACAGCTAGACATAGGTGCTGAAGTAGTCTCACCATGACATACTTCCAAAAATCAGTATTTTAATAACTAAATATCAGAATGAGAACTTTTAACAACCCCTTTATAAGTAGGGAAAAACAAAAAAAACAAAACAAACCTTAAAAATAGCTGAAGAATTAGTCTAAAAATATATCAAATAATTTTGTATCAAAATAAAAGAGCAGAAAATTCAAACGGGGGGGGGGGATGATATATCATTGCAAATAATGAATTAAACCAGTCTAATAAAAATTTAACTTTTAAGCAGGGCACCCCGGTGTGGTGTAATAGCTTGCCTCGCTAGATCAGTTACGGCTGAAAAGTGAGTTTGACCCTCACTAGGTGTCCCATACTTTCGGCCTTGTGCCACATCTAAGCTATGCTTAGAAAATAACTAACTTTTAAGCAAATTGCCTTTTACTTTCAACAATTTTAGAGAGAGACAGTTATTCCTTTGTGTCAGTTTTCTGTGCAGAGGTTAAATAAAGAATCTCAAACATTCTTAAAAAAAAAAAAACAACAAATGTAAATTGATAAATGCCTTGGTCTTTCCTCTTAATCTTATCAAAATCTTAAATTTCGGTTATTTTTTCACCAAGTATGCTCATTTTTTAATTAATGTTAGGTACATTTCTCCTGTCTTATTTTTTTAATCTATCTCTGTGTAAACACTAGCTCAGTTATTCAACATCATTACATACATCTTTTTTAGGAAATATCAGTGAACCATTGACAGTATATTTAAAGTTTAAATTCTCACACATTTTTAACCAATATTACATATTTTTACTACTATAAAGAAATCGATATTCAAGCTAAACTATTTACCCAAGTTATATTTTCATGTGCATGCATTTGAAAAATATATGATTAGACTATTTTGTTTATAAAACAAAGCAAAAAAAATTTTCATGCCATCTATCCACTTTGATGTATCGACAAAATAAACTTAAGATTCAAGTGAAACTTATATTTTTTTTCTAGTGCATAAACAAGTTGGGGGGGTTGCACATTCAAATTTTTGTTCATATGCATAAGGAAATAATATATTTAAATACAAAAGTATCTGTTGCTTACTTGCTTTAATTTCAATACATACTTTTCTAAGCTAAAATCTATAAAACGTTTTTATAAAAGACATGTTATCTATTATCTTTCTAGATGTACATGTGAAAAAGCTAAAATCCAGAAAAATCACTTTATGCACAATATCACAGTCTGGTAAATATGATTATATAAAAAAAAAATTGTTTCAATGATTAAACAAGATTATAAACCAACTGTCCACAGCTTTGATAGACAAACAAGACAGGCAATTGTAGTCTTAAATCAAAAGGGACTTCTGATGTGAAAAGCAGTATTCTTGAAATAAAAGTACTTCCCTATAGGCAGTTTGAATGTCAGCATCTGAGTGTAAACATTACAGAGCTTAGGTTGATCCAAATTTCTTAAAAGTATGATAGGAGCTCCAACAAAGTTTTATTTTTTTAAGTTCTGCAGCTGCAAAGACTTTAAAGTCAACAGAATGAACATTTTCTGGCTGAGGGTTGTCTCAATTGTACTTATGGGTGATTTGTTAATTTTGTTTTCAAAATCTGGAGGAACCTTTGTCGCCAAATTATTGAAAAATCAAGACAAATTAATGTTACCATATGGTTCTCACATTATTACTAGTAAAGATTGCTTAAAAATTGCAGCGTCTTTATTTAGAGCTTCTAATTTTTTTTTTTGTGTATCACATACAAATTATAATTTAATATTTGGTAAACTTTTTAAGAGTGAAATGAAAAAATGTGGACATAGCAACTAAGTTTCACATCACACATTTAAGATTTCTTATAAGTGTTCAATATCCAAGAATTTATGGGTATGAATAGAAAAAAAAAGCATAGTGACCGTTTTACACTTCCATACAATTTAACTCTGGTTAGATTGCATTTGAAGCAGGGAAGTAAGTTACCATACTGTTTTGAATTTATCTTTGCACTTAATGTAATGACTTTATGCAAAAGCTTTTCACTTCAAACTTCCAGTTTGGATTTTTTTCTCTTAAAAATCCTAAAATTGTTGAACTGCTGGGCAGACAAGAAGTGAAAGTACTTTCTACCCCAGCTACATAATTAAAGGCAGTGCAGTTCTAATATGAAAACCAACATTATCATGCATTAAAAAAGAATGAAAAAAAAAAGTCTGTCTTTTCCAAATGAGCCACTACAACAATTGTGAATGTTCCAGCAATTATAAGAATCCCACCAAGTATAGCAATATTTTTCCTTGTCAAACAAGACAAATAACGGCTCATAGTCACTAAATTCATGTAGACAACTGTTTAAGCTTATATTTTCCTTGTAAATTAAGTACTCAAGTTTTTTCTACAAGTGAGTATTACATTTTATAAGTTCTAAAGTATTTGACCTTTTCAAAAACCTTATTAGCATAAGCGTGAGTGGTCCATTACCTTAGTTACACTGCCCCACTTTAAGTAGATGATTGTGCACAATGACTTTCAAAAATAATTCTTACTCTGCATGCACAGACAATAGAGCTGAATAAACTCCAAAGCTTAATTTTTGTTTTCCATAGTTTCCTTCCTGGAGGTGTTTACATGCTTTATGTCCAAAGCCAGTTACAAATCACCTAGTTTTATGAAAATACAACTACATTAAAACTTCATGAAATTCATTTATAGTTGACAAAAAAAAAAAAAAAATAAATCTTAAGACAATTATTTTAAAGTTAATAGTTTTAGTAGTAAGAGGAAATTTAAGAACTCTGTATATTCAAAGCGAACCAAAAAAAAAGTTACCCTTAAAAGCAAACAAGTAATTTGTTAGAAGAGCTATGAAATTACCTCCCCTTTTTCTTTTGGTCACAATCTCCCTAACTTTAAATTGTCATTTCATAATTTTCTCATTAACAAATTTTTATATGGACTTTAGTTTGCAATGATAAATTTAATATAGAAAAAGTAGAAATATTTGTAATAAAGAAAATCCTAGAAAAGGTTATTTGATATCCAAACAATACCTAGTAGCATATGATGCAAAGATGTAATAAAATCAGGTTGCTAAGCAAAAAAACGGATGCACTTAAGATACAGGAAACCAGGTTATCAGCATCAGATTGATAAATATTTCAAAGTTTCTTTAATTTTAAGAACTGTTACTGTATTTTTCATCTGATAAGTCATACAGCTTGCACATCAATCTTGTCTATGCTACTCGCTGAATAGGCAGTTAGTAAATCTTAGCTGGCCTAGACCCTAATATTAGTGCCATAGGAAAGGAGCACCACCTTTACACTAGTGTTGGACCTTGCAGAATTTCTCAGTTGTGATTCTGTTGTACATTACTTTGTACAAATAACAAATGAACAAAATATATGGATTAATATCTGCTAAAGAGGGAGAGTAGCAATTACATTGAAACTATCAATCATGTGCAAGTGGAATAAATGAAATTAATTTCTCAAATAAAGGCCCAAGCCTTTCTTTATGCTCATTTTGCTTCAGCTTTCTAAAGTGACCAAATACAAGCTATTTTAGAAACCGGAAGCTGAATTCTATAAGTTAACTGTGTGTTAGTTAATTTGCAATCCAAAAATCATATAGCTGAAAATAAGCATAAAGTTTCAAAGCTTGTTTCAAATATGATAAAAGGTTTGTGATACATTAAATTCATAGAACATTGTAACTACAGAGTTCTGTCATCATTGAGTGTCCCTATCAAAGTGGATTTGTGCAAGACAAAGCTTAGAGCAATGCAAAGATTAAATCACTTCATGATCAAGCTGCATAAATCTTCCCTCTTAATTGAGATTTAAAATTAGAAGACGATGCAGAGTTGAATTACATAATGTGACCTAGCTGTTTATAATGAATGGAAATTTTGGTTGAGCAAGAGATATGAGAGGGAGAGTAAAAATTATTAGCTCAGTTTTCACAAAGGTAGAATGTTAACTGGTTACCTAATTTTTTTTAATCAGTCCCCACCAAGGTGATAGTCCCACTAAAATATAAGTGGCTAATGGGAGTGAAAGAGAATGACTTTAGAAGAAATTGGAAACCTGATCCTAAAGAGGAAACAAGGGATAAACCTCTACTCCTGTTCAAAAGGAGCAGGGAGTATCTAATCAGTTCCATGTATTTCAATGTGGCTAATTGTCCAAGTCTTTTATGGTGTCAACGTAAAGGGCACAACAGGAAGTGTGTGTGTTAAACAAAAAAACACCACCACTTTGTGTCAAATGAAATATTTCATTTAGATAATGTTCAATAGACAGTCTGAAAAGTTACCAGAAAACTCAAGAATTGTTAAAAAATTTCAATTAAGCTACACATAGGATTTTTACATTTCTACTTTCAGTATCATCTATCAACTAATGCAGGAATATAGTATCAAAGGAAGGTTAGTATCAAGACTTGAGACTGGCTCACCACTCAAGATAAGCAATACAAGATTACAATTGCACAATACTGAATTTAAGATATTTTTAATATAAAAATGTTAAAATCCCATTATCTACCAATTGAATAATTGCTATATTGCCTAGATATTTCATACAATTTTGTAACAACTTGTGGATAATATAAAGTTAAGGGACAGCCAGAAAAAGGCGAGTAAATAAATTCCTTCTAAACGTTTAAACTGAACTTTGATAGGTTCTACAAACAAAAGATGCTTGAAATTTGATAAAAACGTGAAAACTTATTAATAATTGATGTAGAATGTTTCAGAACTTCAAGTACTATCGATATCAAATGAAAGATTTTGGAAATAAATTGTTACTTTAATACGCTGTGGAGAAAAAAAAAAAAAAAACTGCCTCTAAGCTAAGACATTTGAAAATTATATATCACAATTAGTTTGAAGCAATTTTCAAAATAAATAAAAAAAAAAAAAAAATTTAAGTGACGGGCACCTCATTCATTTGAAGTAGATGTCTCATGCTATCAATATTTATCTTTTCATGAGATCATAAATTCCTCCAAGAAATAGAAGTTTTGAAATCCTTAACTGAACAGGATAAAATTTTGTGCAAATACTTTGGGGAAGAGAATTTTCATTGTGTCTTTAAGGCCAGCATAAAAACTTTTAGATGGTTAAGTACCTAAAAAAAAAAAAAAAAAAAAACACTCGACAAATCTAATACATAAGCACAAGTATTACTGCACATCTTATTACAGCTAGAAGTGTATTAATAGGCTCACTGCAAAATTTACAATGGTTAATTTTAAAACTGACAATTTTTTTTCTAATCATTTTGCAAAGATATTTTCTCAAGTGAAATTACTTACAGCTCCTAAATGACTGCACACAAGGTTGTTGCAGCATGCATACTGTAACTAGGTTCAACAAGTTGTAATCTGCATAAAGGTCTTAAGATATAAGATCAAATTTTAAACTAATCATAACTTCAGTCATCTGCTATAAATCACGGAAGTTTAATAAGCGCAATATTGCTTCTTTCTTTTTTTAGTGATCACCATAAAACATAAATTAAACATTTATAGACTGCTATATTAAAGAAAATCTAAACATTTCATAAGTTTTCTTTTTTTTTTTTTTTTTAAACTTTGCAGCTATTTACAAAGAAACAAAAAAAGATAAAGTACAGGGTACACAGAGAGAGAGTATTTGGTATGATGTCAACTAGTTTTTCTGTTCATATAAAAAAAAAATATGAGTTGTGGCACACAAGTACTTAGAGATTTTGCCATAGATCAACTGGAGAAGATAACTTACAAAACTCACTTTTAATGCAAAATGGTTGCATAGTCATTAAGGTTAAAAAAAATTCTCTAGTTTTTGAACAGTGTTATTGTGATGCATTTAATTGAATGACAAAAAGTAGGAAGAAAAGACTTTGTCCCTAGAAAGAACTTTAGTAAAAAAAAACTCACCACCTCCATTTTGTCATACTCACTATAGTGTGTTCATAAGCAGACTAAAACTTAATCTATTAACAGGAAAAGATGAATGGATATCAAAGCCTTAAATAAAAACTTCAAGTACTGAGGTTAGGAAACAAGGTTGTTTTGATTATGTTAGCATCAACTGGATAGAGAAAAAAAAAAATTTACATATTGCAGACATCCAGAATGGCAATGGCTGGAGAGTAATTGCAAATCAACCAGCACCATGAGAATTGCATAATTAACTTACCCATCTCCTGCAAAAGTAGGAGGAAAAAAAAAAAAAAAAAAAAAAAATATATATATCAAGGTCACTTTTAGGATATTCACTAAAGTCACATTGAGGAGGAAAAAAAAAAAAAAAAAAAAAAAAAAAAAAAAATAAAATAATAATAATTAATATATATATATATATATATATATATATATATATAAAAACAATGCAGGAAAAAAAAAGACAAATAGTACAACCGCTTGGTCATGGATGGTCACTTAGCAAAGTGAAGAAAATGAAAACTTTCTGAAAAATGTGTTTTATTTGACTAGAACTGATTTTCAGTGGAGATCAGAAGCGTCTTAGGTGGATTTTAGAAGACAAATTGTACAGGAAGGAGAACAAGGGAGGAAGAAAAAGTTATTGTAAGGAAGCCACTGGGGAGGGAAGGGAGAAATTTTTTTTTTTTCTCAAATACAAACAAATTTGAAGTGAGCAGTTGGAAGAGAGGGCATAATAGAAGGATGTCAACATAAGGCTGACAACCACATTAAAGGGAGTTGGGGAGATTTCAAATCCTAACAGAACCAAAGAGTGAGCAAGAGAGAGAAGAAAGGAAAGGAGTGAGGGGAAAAAAAAAAAAAAAGTTACCAGCTTTGATAACATAGAACAGTCTTCCCAGTGGAGCAATAATCTCAGAGATCAAATTGTTGCAGTACTTTGCATTAGTCAGCTTCAAGATAGATCAGGAATTACAAAAGGCAGGTTTTTGTTTTCATGTCAGTAGTCTTGATCAAGGAACATGGGAATTGTACACCAAATGCCTTCAAGGCTGGATATTGGCAAAAGGTATCTTTCTAATCACTGACATTATGGGGAGTAATGAAAGCTTGTTCAACAATAGTAAGGAAGAAAACAATGTCAGTTGAAATAGACAACATTTACTGCATGAAGTCATTTTTAATTTAACCAGGAAACATAAGCAATGATAAAGGTAAATTCAAGTTGATTTATTCTCCCTACACTTATGACACACTTGATAAAATAATTTAAGTTTTTAGTTATCTAAAAAAAAAAAAAAAAAAAAAAAAAAAAAAAAAAAAAAAAAAAAGTGAAAATATAGTGGCCAATTCAGAGGCTGAAGGGAGAAGTAAAAATGTGCATTAATATTAAAAAAATACTACATGAAACATTTTAGATAGTGATCTCGAGTTTGGTGAGAGGAAAAAATAACAAATAACAACTAATTTTGATTCTTAATTTGTGCATATCATAATCAGTATATAAAATTCAAAGAAAAATTTAAATATAAAGCAAATGTTGGTCTGCAACACGAACTAGCAAAGCTTAATAAGAGGAGGAAGAGGAAGGAAGTTGGGAGAAGACATGA
This sequence comes from Acanthosepion pharaonis, assembly GCA_903632075.3. Lineage (NCBI taxonomy): Eukaryota > Metazoa > Mollusca > Cephalopoda > Sepiida > Sepiidae > Acanthosepion > Acanthosepion pharaonis. The sequence continues at coordinate 26,581 of CAHIKZ030003385.1, read as the reverse complement.
AAAGTAACAACTAAGGATTAACCATAAAAAAAAGTTTACTAGATATCAAAAAGAAAAAGTACAAATCCTTTTATTTCACAGCAAAATCTTTAATCTAAATGTTGTACACTAGAGATAAAGATGAACAAATTAGTAAATTGAACAGAGAGGCAAGTGCTGTGTTGAAGAGTTGCACTCAAAAAGTATTGGGCATTTAATTTAATTAGAAAAAAATTTTTTTCCAAACTAAAACATGCAATATTGGTTGGTGACTATTTTTTTGGCAGTGAGCAATATTCAGAAATCGAGGTGTTTGCCCCACCTGAATTGGAATTTAATTTTTTAATTCTGGTTTTAGTCAAAGTGAAATGAAATGCCTCTACCCCCAACCAAACACTGGATAGGAAAAAGGGGGCCGGGTGGGGAGGGATTGTGAATGTCTACACCTAAGTGTGGTTCCTTGCTACAATTTAGTCTGTGTCAAAGCTGATTTTATTATTTAAAGTACATAAACAGAAAATCTTGTCCTGCCCAGATTTGCCACAAATGATTGCACAACATCTTAGAATAGTCTCCAGCAATAAAAATTTAAATTTACCAAAGAAATGTTGTCGAAAAATTTTTGTATGACCTTTCTTACAATGAAAGCAAAATGTAAGCTTATCAGTTCAGTGGACTAAATGTAGGAGAGTCAGAGAGATAGAAAGGGAGAAAAAGAGAGAGGGAGAGAGAGAAAAAAAAAAAAAAAAAAAAAAACCACACACACACACAAAAACACCTGCAAAAAGATTCAAACCCAAGAAGCAGACCATAGTGTTTTCTCCCCCCAACCTCCAATTTTTCAAGCAGTGAGAAAAGTAGTATAAAGTGGGGAAGAAAGCATAGAATTATATTAAAAAAAAATTAAACTGACCAATTTAAAGCAGTTTACTTCCTGAATGCTAACATTAGGGCATAATTAAGAATATGAGTGCGTGCATGTATAGGGTGTGTAATGTCAATGCATAAGTGAATGTTCTGCAAAATAAGGGGAGAGGGTCAGAGAAGAGAGGAAGAAAAGAAAAAAAAAAAAAAAAAAGTTAAGAACTTGTACTTCCAAAAGTGATTTGCAAAGCCATCCATGCAACAGACAAAGAGAAGTCCAATAGTGAATACAGTAAAGATGTACTCATTCTGAAAAACAGCTCGGCAGTCATTCCTTGAAGACAGTAAGTAAATAAACACTTTAGTTAAGTACTGCTAAAATTGGCAGTTGGAATTTAATCTTCAGAATTCATGGCAACATACAAAATGCATTATTTCCACGGTAACATCAGTCTTGCCAGCGAATGCTTTAGATACAATTAAGAAAGGGGGGTAAAAAAAAAAAAAAAAAAAAAAAAAATGTCCACTATCATTGAGGGTGGGTAGTCAGGGAAAAATGTGACAGGGGTGAAAGGAATACATGACAGATTTACTTGTATTCCCACAAACATCCAAATAAAATGAGGTGTAATAATTAGACAGTCCTTTATTACTGAAGGGGGAATAGGGAAATGAGGACAAGTTGTAGCAAGAACCAGCACAGAAAGTTTAATCCACAAGTATTGCCCAACAAAAACAGCCTAGGGATATGCATTAAAAAAATTTTTTTTTTTTTTTAAGTAAACAGAAGCAAAATCAATTTCTGATAATACCCAATGAAAGAAAATCTCATTTTATTTCTAAGAAAAAAAATAAGTCATATCTGAAAACATTCTGACCAAGTTTAATTTGTTGACTATGCATGAAGCCAGCTTTAAATATTAACTGGCATAAATTAGGCCGAATTTTATTAGGTATACTTATGGGAAAGGGAGAAGAAAATAAAACAAAGATCTTACCTAAACAATTCCTTTAAGATAGAATGTGAACCTTTGTCAACATTTGGTTATTTTTCATCTATCACAAAAAAAAAAAAAAAAAAAAAAAAAAATCTTGACATTGTTCGCTAGCAACGCTTCAGTAACCAATTTGGATGAAAATGCATGGGGGAGAAAAAGCATGAAGATTTTATTCTCACACCAATAAAGTATTGGACAACAGCACATGGAGAAAGGAACATTTATTTTGTATGTAGTTTTTAAGGAGCGCATCATGCCAGTGTTTTATTATTAATATTATAATTATTATTATCATCATTAACCTTGAAAAGGAGGAGAAGGAGGAGGAAGTGGCAGGCCACAAGGCCCGATGCTAGTCACACCCCACTATTGGTCATTATATTTTTGTTTTATAACTTGGGCCACAGAACTTTTCGCACATGCTTCAACACAAAACACAACACTTGGATATGTTCAATGATACGGCTAAATCTAGCTAGAATAGCAGTCTCTGGTTGGCCTGAATGCAGCAGACCGTTGTAGCACAATATTGTACCACAACAAATTAAACACTACAGCTGGCTAAAGACACAGTAGTGTGCAGAGAGCACAGACTGTCACACAGGCGAGGCCACTGCATCTCGCCATGATGCAACAGTAGCTTAACTGGAGTGATCGATTGGAATCAGTAACCATCTGTAGGGGGGGGAAGTTCACCAAGCAGAACCTTATTAAAATTGAGAAAAGATGATACCATTTAAAGAATGTTGTACATAGAAATTTTTTTCCCTTCTTTCAAGCTAGCAAATAGCCCATGTTGTTGATCCTTGAGAAGAGTATGTGTGTGTGCGCACATACGTCTATACAAACAAGAGAGATGCACAGTACATTGTCAGTTGGTGCATGCAAAACCTGTGTATAGAATACACACTCACCTACACACATACACATTAACGTGGATATAGAAAAAAGAAATTGAATCTTGCGTTAACATCCTTCCATCTTTGGCAACTGTTAATTGATAGTGTCGCTAATATTTTCTGATAGAGATGGAGTCCTAAATAATTAAATAGTTCCTAATAAAATGTCATTTGTTGATGTTACAAGAGGAAGCATCATCAACAAAGTAATAAAGCCTCAGCAAAGATCTTCAGCATTGTCAGCATCAGATTGGCTCACACAGAAGAACTAGAGAATGAGAAGACGTCTTGAGCTTGGTATAGGTAGTAACAGTACGTGATGATGGTTGTTAGTACATGACCAAATGAGGTTCTGAAGGCTGCAGCCAGACACTTCTCAGTTATTGTCACCTCCGTCACCACCTTCATCTTCTGCACCCTGTGCATCGGACGTCCATAGCTGTAACAAGGAGAGAAACGCATGTTGGAGATTTCTTTACTAATCAGAAATGTGATTCAAATACAGACATGAAAAGAAAGATTAGCCTCACAAAAGCTAGGGTGTCACATAAGTGATTATCTGATAAAATAGTCAGTGCTTGAAAATGGCTTTATAAAATAGAGCAATGAAAATTTTTGTACAGTTGACCCAATAAAGCAAGAAAAGTTATGAGAATTATCCTCTTCATTCTCAGTTAAAACAAGCAATAAATTAAAAGCAGATTCAATCCTTACTTAGAAAGAAAGAAAAAAAAAACTTACTGTTAAATTGTCCCTCAAAAGCTGCATTATCAATGTACTATCCTTGTAAGATTCTTCATTCAATTGATCTAATTCAGCAATTGCATCATCAAAAGCCTGCAGAAGAAATATGATAATTATTAAATACTAATCTCTAATTAAAAAAAAATAAAAAATAAAAAGGTTAGCCCACTTCAATATATACCATGAGATATGTGTGCATGCTTGCTTTCTCTCACAAACACAAAAAAAGAACAAAAACAATGGGGTACTCACTTGTTTTGCTAAGTTACAAGCCTTGTCTGGAGCATTTAGAATTTCATAATAAAATACAGAGAAGTTAAGTGCCAACCCAAGTCGGATTGGATGTGTAGGTTGCATTTGACCTCTGGCAATTTCCAATGCTTCTAGATATGCGGTCTGTGAGTTTGCTACAACATCTATGTGTTTATAAAAAAAATAAAAAATAAAAATAAAAACAGACTAGATAAATCTCAACAGATGCAGAAAAAAAAGAAAAAAAAAGATAAATTTTCAAAGACAGTTAATAGTAGAATATAAAAGACCAAAGGATTTCATGAACAAGTCTGATGAAATAGCAATTTTGCTATATCAAAATGCATTAAAAAAATTTAAATATAAAAAAATATTTAAAAACAAGAACAATATACGTAAATGTTACCTTTTCTTTCATCGCCTTGGGCAACTTCAGCAAGATACCGGTAATAGTCTCCTTTCATCTTCAAATAAAATACTTTGCTTTCTGTAGCAGAGGCTTTTGGTATCAAAAAGTTATCGAGGAGACCCTATTAAAGAGAAAGGCATATGCATATGTAAAAAATAGATTGATAGATAGATAGATACATATAAAGATATATATATAAAGATATAAAAGATATAAATATATATATAAAGATAGATATATATATAGATATAAAGATAGATATAAAAGATAGATAAAAAGATAGATAGATATAAAGATAGATAGATATAAAGATAGATAGATAGATAATATAAAAGATATAGATAGATATAAAGATAGATAATGATAGATAGATATAAAGATATAGATAGATAAAGATAAATATAAAGATAGATAGATATATAAAGATAGATAGATATAATAGAAGAGATAGATAGATATAAATAGATAGATAGATATAAAGATAGATAGATATAAAGATAGATAGATATAAAAGATAGATAGATAGATATAATAGATAGATAGATATAAAGATAGATAGATAGATATAAAAGATAGATATAAAGATATAAAATATAAAGATAGATAGATATAAAGATAGATAGATATAAAAGATAGATAGATATAAAGATAATAGATATAAAGATAGATGATATAAAGATAGATAATATAAAGATAGATAGATATAAAGATAGATAGATATAAAAGATAGATAGATATAAAGATAGATAGATAGATAAAGATAGATAGATATAAAGATAGATAGATATAAAGATAGATAGATATATATAATAGATAGATAGATATATAATAGATAGATATAAAGATAGATAATAGATAGATAGATATAAAGATAATGATAGATAGATAGATAAAGATAGATAGATATAAAGATAGATAGATATAAAGATAGATAGATATAAAAGATAGATAGATATAAAGATAGATAGATATAAAGATAGATAGATATAAAGATAGATAGATATAAAGATAGAAAGATAGATATAAAAATAGATAGATATAAAGATAGATAGATATAAAGATAGATAGATAAAGATAGATATAAAAAGATAGATAGATATAAAGATAGATAGATATAAAGATAATAGATAGATAGATATAAAGATAGATAGATAGATATAAATATAAAGATAGATAGATATAAAGATAGATATAATAGATAGATAGATATAAAGATAGATAGATATAAAGATAGATATAAAGATAGATAGATATAAAGATAGATATATAAAAGATAGATAGATAGATAGATATAAAGATAGATAAAGATAGATAGATATAAAGATAGATAGATATAAAGATAGATAGATAGATAGATATAAAGATATGTATAAAGATAGATAGATATAAAGATAGATAGATATAGATATATAAAGATATAATATAATAGATAGATATAAAGATAGATAGATATAAAGAAATATAGATAGATATAAAGATAGATAGATATAAAAGATATAAAGATAGATAGATATAAAGATATAGATATAAAGATAGATAATATAAAGATAGATAGATATAAAAAGATAGATAGATATAAAGATAGATAGATAGATAGATAGATATAAATAAAGATAGATAGATAGATAGATAATATATAAAGATAGATAGATATATAAATATATAATAGATAGATAGATAGATATATAGATAGAGATATAAAAGATAGATAGATATAAAGATAGATATAAAGATATATAAAGATATAAAAGATAGATAGATATAAAGATAGATATATATAAAGATAGATAGATAGATATAGAAGATAGATATAAAGATAGATAGATATAAAGATAAAGATAGATAGATAGATAGATAGATAGATATAAAGATAGATAGATAGAAAGATAGATAGATATAAAGATAGATAGATAAAGATGATAGATATAAAGATAGATATAAAGATAGATAGATATAAAGATAGATAGATATAAAGATAGATAGATATAGATATAAAGATATAAAGATATATAGATATAGATAGATATAAAGATAGATAGATATAAAGATAGATAGATATAAAATAGATAGATAGATAGATAGATAGATAGATATAAAGATAGATAGATAGATAGATATATAAAGATAGATAAATAAATAGATAGATATAAAGATAGATAGATAGATAGATATAAAGATAGATAGATAGATAGATAGATAGATATATAAAGATAGATAGATATAAAAGATAGATAGATAGATAGATATAAGATAGATAGATATAAAGATAGATAGATAAAAGATAGATAGATAGATAGATATAAAGATAGATAAAGATATAAAGATAGATAGATAGATAGATAGATATAAAGATAGATAGAAAGATAGATAGATATAAAGATAGATAGATATAAAGATAGATATAAGATAGATAGATAGATAGATAAAAAAAATAGATAGATATAAAGATAGATAGATAGATAGATATAAAGATAGATAGATAGATAGATAGATAGATAAAAGATAGATAGATATAAAGATATAAAAGATAGATATAAAGATAGATAAAGATAAAAGATAGATAGATATAAAGATAGATAGATATAAAAATAGATAGATAAAGATAGATAAAAAGATAGATAAAAGATATAATATAAAGAGATAGATATAAAGATAGATAGATATAAAGATAGATAGATATAAAGATAGATAGAAATAAAGATAGATATAAAGATAGATAGATATAAAGATAGATAGATATAAAGATAGATAGATATAAAGATAGATATAAAGATAGATAGATATAAAAGATAGATAGATAGATAGATAGATATAAAAGATAGAGATATAAAGATAGATAGATATAATAGATAGATATAAAGATAGATAGATAATAATAGATAGATAGATATATAAGATAGATAGATAAAGATATAAAGATATATAAAGATAGATAGATATAAAGATTTTAGATAGAAAGATAGATAGATAAAAGATATGAATGATATATAAAGATAGATATAAAAAAGATAGATAGATAGATAACTGATAGATATAAAGATAGATAGATAGATATAAAGATAGATAGATATAAAGATAGATAGATATAAAAGATAGATATAGATAGATATATAAAGATAGATGTAGATAAAAAAGATAGATAATAAAGATAGATAGATATAAAAGATAGATATAAAGAAGCTAGATAAAGATAGATATAAAGATAGATATAAAAGATAGATATAAAGATAGATAAAGATTTTTATAAAGATAGATATAAAGATAGATATAAAGATAGATATAAAGATAGATATAAAGATAGATATAAAGATAGATATAAAGATGATATAAAGATAGATATAAAAACTAGATATAAAGATAGATATAAATATAGATATATAGATATAAAAGATATAAAATACTATTTTAAGTGATGATAAATAAAATGTTTGCAAAAATTCATGAGTTTTCAATTTATTATTCAATTTGCATATTTTATTGAATACAAAGGACCTTTCTCGTTTTCTGATTCAAGTTTTACTTGAAGTTTTACTTTCTGAAATTTTACAAACATTGATATTTCACAAAATAAGACTAAGGAAGTGACTTGATAGACTTTAAATCTAAACCTTTCTTTTTCAACATATCCTTTTCATAAATAAGCACCAACAATTGTATTAAAATGAATAATTAACAGATGTTTCAAAGATTTTTTAAAAAAATGCTTATGAAAAGGAAATTAAGAGCATAGGCTGCAAATTCTTTGCAATATATATATATATATATATATATACACACACACCTATATATACCTACATACACCGTTTTCTCACAAGGCAATCGTAGTGTATTTTGCGGAAGTAAAAAATAATGCTATTTAGGCAAATAACTGAGAAAAAAAAAAAAAAAAAAAAAGCAATTTGCAGATGCATGTCGTGACTAATTTTTGATAATTAGTTTTTTTTTAACATTCAATAAGAATTTCAGGATTTTTCTTTTATTATGTTATACTTTTGAAATTATAAAATACGTAAATTATCCATTTAAATTTCTAATATATTTATCTTGGCGAAGACACCAATTATGACAAATAGGTGATATCAATAAATATTGGTGATGCCAAGAAGCAAGATTTTTATGCAGATGAAAGGAAATGGAAAGTAAAGGTTTGTGGAGGAGGGCGAGACGAAACGGATAGCGATGGCGGTAGTTAGGAAAGACTTAAATGAAAGCGTAGTCAGCGTTAGGGAGAAGCAGAGAGAGGGAGGAGGAGGAGGATGGCGTGAACTGTTGCCGCCCACTTTGTGAAGCACGTTTCTAGAAGAATCCCAGACTACACACATCAGTCTGTACAGATAACAGGCAGACATTTCTCTAAACATCTGCAGATTTTTTCAATTAGCTCCTATTTAACTTGAATTCTCAAAGTAAAAGCTATCAACTAACACGATTTGCTGTTATTTTTAGTAAACAACATTTAAATTTTCTTTAATAATGATAATCAGGTTCGATCACTCATGATTACATTTACTGCAATTTTGAAAAAAAAAAATAATGAATAAAAAAAATAAAAAAAAAAAAAAGAAGATTGATAGAACAATATTTGATCTTTTTGAAAAAGGACATCTTCAACATTTTAAGAATCCGCGGCATGAAATATTAATGCCATAGAACATACATATGCTTTACTATTATTTTGGGGAGGAGTTAAGGCTTGCACAGACGAAATATGGTCATAAAGAAATGAGATGAAGTGTAAAACAAATCAAGGTCAACATCGCTTTTAAAATATCACTTAAAAATGTTTTGCATAGTCTTAGAAAAAGCAAAGGAGGAAATAAAAACCTCATATGCGTATAGATGATGACTTAAAAAATAACTGAAAAATAGATTTACATGAAGGGTGGGGTCCAGTATTTTTTTCTAACAGTAGCAGACCTACATCACCAAAAACAGAATTGTAAAAAGAAACAAAAATGCCAGATCCCAACATCTGCATTATTATCATAGATTCATGATGAATGACAAACTGTCTGGAACTGCAATTTTTAAGTTAACACAAGAATCAGCCTCTTATATTTAATTTATAAACACAAATTATTTTAAAGTAATGAAACATTTTAAGTTCCTTTTTTGTAAAAAGGAATTGTCATACAGCTGATGATTTGTTATAACATTTAACATAAAATGATTAATCTAATGAAAGTATTAAAATAAATGACAATTTTTAACAATATTAAAAAAAAATAACCTTTTTTCATTTTACAAATAAGTTCATGATTATTTTCTGAATTTCTCACAACCACAATAGTTTAGATACATTTAGTAAAACAGGAATTATGTTAGTTAAGTCTTCCGATAAGTTTAATATACAATGTAAATTAAAAATAAACACGCAATTTAAAACATTACCTTTTGTGTTGTTCACAACACTTAGTCATTCACTCACAGTAGCATTCAACTAGTCCAGTCGGGTTCGCTTACTCATGATTTGAATAAAAAATACAACAATGATCTAAAAACGCGACTTGTTTGTGCATTCTATGAACATTCTTTATGGTTTATAAAAATCACAATAAGATAGATAAGACAGTGTATTATGACACGAGAAAAGAAAAATATCACACGTAGATTATGTGATTAAAAAGGAAGACTAAGTAATCAGTGCTGATATTGAGGCATGTAATTACTGGGCATATTGAAAAAAAAGGCTTACCAATACTTCTGTACAAATTGCTTGAAGTTCTTGTTCCACCTTTTCCCGGTATTGCTTAGCCATCATAAGTTTCCTCTCACAGTTTTCTGCTTTCGATTCAATACTGGAGATAACTCTCCACGATGACCGGCGCGCTCCAACGACATTTTTATAAGCGACTGATAGAAGATTCCGTTCTTCGTTGTTCAATTCTACTCCATTTTCTGTCACCTTTTTCATAGCCACGGCCATGTCATCGTAACGTTCGGCCTGCTCAGCTAATTTTGCCTTGGCCACTAAATCCTCCTTGGAGTTGACACACTGTTCTGTCATTTTTCCGACAAATGTAAGAGCAAATGGAAATTCAAAGATATATCAAACGAATTTTAAGGTTAAACTTCCACCTTTTACAAAGATGGCGGACACCTAGGACCAATCACTAAGAAGAGTGACATCATTTATTAATGCGCCCAGTGAAATTTATAATGTAAAGCAAATCCTTTAATTACCACAATACAGATTTAAAACTTGATAAGTTAAAAGACTTTGAGCTTATTCGTATAGTTTTAGCAAGTATAACTGCTCAAAAAGGATATAAATAGAGAACTATTTTTGCGGAGGACTACAGTGAAGAGGCTTGTACATCCCATAGATTCTTTCCCCTCAGAGGGGGTTCCCAATTGTAAGACAGGGTAGGCTGATCTGACGTCAAGGTTACCATGGTCGACCACACTGACATAAAAGGAAACATTTAAAATAGAAACTTTTTTAATTTTTCAAACATTATCTTTAATCAATATTAATATTGCATCTTTATAGAGTGTATCATATCAAAATAAAATTAATTTCAGTTTTTGACCTAATCTCCCATGATACCTAGTCATTTCCGTTTCCGATAGCCCATGTGCGTCTAAGAAACTAAACTTCTTCCGAGCAAACTTAAAAAAAAAGAAGCAATATGCCGAAATCTAAACGTGACAAAAAAAGTGAGTTATTCTTTAACAATCATTTTACTTGTGTTTAATTATAATAATATTAATGTACAATTTCCAATGTTCCTATTCTCTTGTCATTTATTTAGTTTCTTTGACCAATACGACTAAAAAAGGATTAGAAGGAAAGAGACAACTGACGCAGGATGTAAGTAAACTTATTTTTGTTTTGTGTGCGTGTATAACTTTTATTTTTCTCGTTCTTAACAATAAAAACATTAGACTAAATAAAAGCATATTTATTATTACTATACATTATCAATAAATGCCGTTCAAACGACTCCTGAGCTTGGAAAAATGAAAAACTCATTCGTTTGACCGAAATAAAGCTCCTTAAGCCAAGTTATGTTTTTTAAGGGATTTCGATTTAATTTTAGTTCATTCCCATCATTGATATAACATTTCTTAAATGTTGAGTCAGTTCAAAATTAAGTGTGAAAAATTTTAAGGATTATTAAAAACTTTTTGATTCAACTCCCTAAAGTCACGTGCATATCGCAAAAAGTATTTACCCCCCCCCTTTTTTTTTAATTGTTCTTTTTTTTTCTTTTTTTTTTTTTTTTTTTTTTTTTTCAAGATTAGAAAAGTTTCATTTTTAAAAAAATATCAGATAGAGGTACAATTAATAATTGCTCTGTGACTGATCCAATTTGAAATGGCGTTTTGGTGGGAATTTCAAAATCGTGTTTAGTGTAAGTAAATGACAGTCAATTTTTGAAAGATGTAAAAAATGTACTTAAAAAATCAACTTAGATCTTCGAGAAATCTAAATACCGCCACAAAAAACACTTTGAATTTAATTTCAGTTCTAATTGAAAGATAAACTAAAGCAAACTTTAAAGTTCTGTCCGAATTAATTTCCGTATAGAAAATAAACTTTTGGTCATTTTTTTTTTTTTTAAGCATGACTATTTTTGCCCCACTCCATCGAGCCGCCATTGTTGAAAAATGTAAACAACAAATTTAAATTTTTCTTTAAAATCCAATATTTGTACTAGATATGTGTTTCAGAGTCTATTATTAATTAACTGGATTTTCTGAAAGTTTTACTTAAAGGCGAATGAAAATAACGTTTTATTTATGTATGGACATCTGTTATTTACAACAACAACAAAAAAAAAAAGCATGTTTAGTTTACTTTACAAAGTTTACATACATAATAAAAATTCAAAATTCTTTTTAAATTACTGGAACAGAAGTCGAAAGATTTTCAATTTGTTTATTAAATACAGTTTTTATATAATAACAATATCACTTGTCCACTACAAATTACTACAGGATTTTAAAAATTTATAAGTTTTTCTAAAATTTAAAAACAATTGTAAAAATATACAGTTTAAAAAATTCCGTAAGATTATGTCCATAATATTTTTTATTCATAAAAGCAATTAAAAGCTTTTCTCATTAAATAATGTCTTAGTTTTATTACAATTTTTATTTTATTCATTAACTGGGAACTTAGAGAAAAGAAAAATTCTCCAAGGACTTGTCCTAATAACTAATATAAACATTAAGTGCTATGAATGTGACCCTGAAAGATGACCACTCATATTTGACCGCACCAGCAAATGCAATCTACCAATGTGAAATTCGGAGGAGGGGATTGATGCCGTGACAATGCCCTCAGGTTCTGGACATGGTCCTTACCAGGTCAGAGATTGTGTGTGGTTCAAGACTCCACAAAGTTGAGTAGGGGTTAGGTGACAAGATAATAAGCCCACACTCCTGTCTAGTGTACGGATTGTCCCGACATGTGCCCACATGACAGTGTTACCACGACAGAGGAAGACTCCGACAGTACATCATCTTTAGAAAGTGAGTTAGTCAGTTGCATGACAGGAGATTCAGAGTCTGGCAGTTCACCTGAAGAGGAAGCAGAACTGCCCTCCCTGCTATTGCGAAGAAGCTCCTAGGGAAGACAATCACTGCCAAGCTGCCACTTTTGTGATCAGAAGATCAGGGAGGAGTGTGGAGAATTAACTCAGAGGTCCAAGAGGACTAGAGTAACATAGCCTAAGTGTGTGTATAGGACAAGCAAATTGCTAGCTCTGTAAACCAATTCGAACTTCCACACTGGAATGACAAGATGCATATGTCATTGAGGCTGGCAGTATGCACAATATGCAAATTCTCTGGCTTGGTAGGAATGTATAAAAAGGTGTGTGTTTGCAGAGTTGTCAAAGTTTTTTCGTTCAACGCGTGTCACGTTGGTGCATACTGAACCAGATAAGTGTTTTCCAGTATCTGTGCTACAGAATCCCAGGTTTCCTACTACGACTTTTTAAAGTAGTTTTAAAATATTTTCTTTACCGTTTCAATTTTGAATTAATTGCAAATAGCACAAAATTAGTTTTAAAAAAAAAAGTACTTATTTGCATTTATATTGGGCTGATTTTTCATCATATGTGTAGATATACCTTATTTAAACGTCTTCTAAAGTATCTCGGCTTAACTGTAACAGTATATTTGATATCAAATTGTAAAATAACAATACAACTAAAATAATTGTCAGGATGTGTAGTTGCTGCAATATCCAATGTGATTTTATAAGACTTTGCTGCAGCTTCCTTTTTGTCCAATATCAGCCCTATTGGCAGGGCCTAGAATACACTGACTGTAATCTTTATTGAGGGTTGGGTGGGGGCACTTACCAAATGTTATCCATCACTGAATCATATGATCTAATATCACTTTAAAGTGTAAATGTGCTGATTTGTAAAATTAACCTTTACACAGTAACTTTGTCTATCATTTTGTTGTGCCTTTGATGAAACAGTCAATATAATTAGAGATGGATATCATAGTTAAATTATACTTTTTTCTAGATATGAATGTGAAGCAATTTATAAATATTAGTGAAAATGACTGCTTTATGCTTTTGAAAGTACAGGAACTGAGTTACTTAGTTACAGATGTGAGATTTTAATATGGAATATTACTTGAGAACACCCGCTCACTAATCACAGCTTGTCTTTAATGGCGCATTAACTTTCAAGTTTTTAGGTATCTACTATAGATTTTTTATCACAAACATTGTTTTTTGTTTTTTTGTTTTTTTTGTTCAACATTAAGCTTTATGGGAGAGATCAAAACAGTTGCCAGATAAGTAGCAATTGGATAGTTTGTCAGAGTCTATATAAATTGATTTACTTTCCATACAGGATTCAGACTGTAAACAAATTATCATTTCACAATCTTAGCATACAAAAAATGTATTCTATCATAAATTACCAGTGAAACAGGATAAAAATCAAATACTAATATAAATTTTTAAATTTGTTTTGGCTGTATCTCAAGAAAACACACAGACTAGATTAGAATTTTAGTATTAAATAGATATCAGGGTGTCCAATGTTAGCAAGTCGATAATTATTTGTACAAGAATCAATCATTCCAACTTTGCTGAATTGGTAGATATGTTTTTCAATAGAACAGGATATTTATAGTATTGTTACATTTTGCCATGTTACCAGGAAGAAGTTACCATTGTAAACCATTGTGAATTTATTTGGCCTAAAGAATGAATGTCTACTTAAACTATACTGTTCAATAATGAACCGATTTGTGTTAACTGTAGATTGTTGTTTTACTTGTACAGATGCAGCTACAAGTGGCCAAACATGCTTAATTCTACAGAAAATAACTTTCCTTCTACTATTGATAATACTTTGCTATATTGCTGTCTAAAAAATGAAATGAGTTTTTTTTTTTTTTTTTTTTTTAATTAGATCCTATTGTTGCTGTATCATATATCTCAGCTTAATACAGAATATTTCTTTCTCTGTTAAGCACTTCTTTAACTTACAGGCATAATTTAATGAAAAAAATCTTGTTTTGAATATTTTTATGATTCAATTAAAATTGTCATAACACCAGAACTCTACAATTAAAAATGGATTTTAAATTTATTTTTAATTGTAGATTGCTTGCCTCTACAAAATAAACTGTTTAGCAGTCAACTGTTCCCTTTTTTTTTCTTTTTTTCTTTTTTTTTCGTCTTTAGCACATGATAAGCATTTTTTATTTTTTTTATCTATAACTGAAAGTTCTTGTTAAAAACTCTTGTTCACAAAAATAACTGTTCAGCCTTATACTTGAGATGAAACTTCAATTCACTATTAGAAAATGGCTTTTCCAATAAACTGTTGCACAAGCTTATCATTTTGATAGAACAGATATATTAGGTATTGAATATCTTTCAAACATGTGAAAATAACTGCAGGAACATATGATGTAAAATATTTACCCAGGTATTACGTGAGGGTATGAAGAAAAATTCTGAACCTGAATTTAAAATTTCCAAATGCATTGCCGTCTTCTTGTAACAGTTTCATTCCTACCACTATTAGGCTATACTTAGCTGAAGATTGGCTTGCTGGTCAACAGTTTTGCTATTTTATTTAGCAAAAGTCTCAGCCACTGACCTTTTTGAATTACTGCTGGTAGATCAAAACTGCTTGCCCTACATTGTGTTCTGAACTATCAAACTATGGAATCTCTCATCTCCAGTCAAAATGCTCTTAAATAGGATTCTGTTCAAGAAAGATTTATATGCACAAGAAGATAAGGTTTTGGAGATTTCCTTCATAACACGAAATATTCATTAGTATCTATTTTGGGAAACACGAGTGCATTGGAAATATTAGTAAAGTTTGAGTATCAAGAGAAATTGTCTGCTTTACATATGTTAATGTTTTCTCAGTGGGTATTGTATAGATGCTTTTGTTTAGTCTCTATATTAATGCAGAAATTGATCTTTTGGATGGTGGTTACAATCTGCCTCATACAGCATTTGGCATTTCAATGAAAGTTAACCAACATTGCCAGCTTTCATTTTTTTATATATGAGAATAAGTCAATGTTAATACATTAAACTTACATACTCAGTTGTTGACAACTAAGTGTAAAATTTCCTGACGAAGTTTTAGTAAAGACTTTTGGTGGATAGTATTTAAAATGTACTTTTTGACAAGGTTGAAGCCTTCCAGGCTCATCCATCCCTCCAACCCATTTAAGCAAAAGTAACCTTCAGGTCGGAGATTGGTAGAATACAGAAAGTGATCTTAGAACATGTCAATGTACAAATAAAAAATCAGCTTGATCATATACAATGGAGTGGAACTTCTAAAGTGATCAATTGATTTAAGAATAATGAAGACAAAAGGAATTGTACTTTCATCCAATTAGCATTGGATTTTTCTGAAGTTTATTCAAACATTTCAAAGGATGAAATAAACATTTTTAATTGTAAAAGATCAGTCCTTAAATCCATGATAACGAACAGTGGATTAAAAATTCATTTGTTAATTTCAACATGACAATGGGATCATTGGATTCTGCAGAGTCTTCTGATTTAGTTGGATTGTTGTTATTGTACAATCTCATATCCTATGAACATATATTGATTTAAATAATAGAAAGCTTTACCCGGGACGATTATTGTATGGTTGTAAATAACCCTACTGGAAGTAAAGTTGATAAAATTAGAAAATTAATGCATGGAGTTTTTAAATCTTTTAATCTTAACGTAATAATTAAATCCAATATCAAAAAAATTGAATTCTTACAGATACCTTTAAATTTAGTTCTCAATAATTTTCAATCTATATGTATGTATGTCTATATGATGTGTGTGTGCCTGCGTATATCCGTACATAGGTGTGTGTATGTATATATATATATATATATATAGAGTGTCTGCAAAACTAGGTAATTCTGCATGGTTAGACCCAAGACTAGGTTGATTACCTTGTGGTGGTTCAATGTAAAAAATGGAGCAAATATGTTTGAATAAAACAAACCACTTTAAGATTTGAAAACACAATTAAGTTATTTCACCCAACCCTTTAACAGGGGACAACTCACATTCAGACTTTACTTCAAAGGTTTCCTTTAAATTCAACCTTTCCTAAATTTTGATGAATGATAAACAAAACATAATATATTTTTTTTTATATATATATATATTATATTATATATATGGCACACTTTTTTTTTTTTTTATACATTCAGAATGCTTTAAAAATTCCATTTACAAGACAATTGTTTATAATAAAATTCTAATTCATTCAATCAGGGAGACTCATCATAACGATATTGAAAACAATGTTTTTTTGTTTGAGTTTGACCAATTCGTAAAAAAAAAAACTAAGACATGCGTGTCCGTCAACCTAAACAATAATCTAACGATCTCTACTGATTGTACGAATACAAAAATCGATAAATTCTTTATCTTTAGGGAAAGATAATTCCAATTTAGGGCCATTTACAATTCCTTTGCAATTTGTTACAATAACAGATTAGTAAACTTGTTCTATTTGAAATTAATTCAATATTTAAAAGAAAGTATTAAGAAATAATTTAAAAATGCCATTGTAAAAAAATTGATAGACAAAAAAAACAATATTTAAGATGAATAATTATTTGGAAAGAACACAGTACTTGTAATAAATTAATAAACCCAAATAAAGTTAATATTTTTGTATTATTAGAAACAACGAACTGGAAAATATATTCAAATCAAATTCTAATTATGAATCACCACAAGCAAAATATGCAATTTTTTTTTTACTGTATTCAATAAGTAAAAATCATAAATTGTAAAACTAAAAGAAAAGGCTACCTACATTTTTCAACCGATTTCAACAAAACTTCACTTTTTTTTTTTTTTTTTTCATGTAGTGTTTCTTATTGTCTTGCACACTTTTTTTTTTTTTTTTTACATTCAGAATGCTTTAAAAATTCCATTTACAAGACAATTGTTTATAATAAAATTCTATTCAATCGGTAGACTCATAACGATTGAAAAACAATGTTTTGTTTCAGTTTGGGTTTGACCAATTCGTAAAAAAAAAAAAAAAAAAAAAACTAACACATGCATGTCCGTCAACCTTAAACAATAATCTTTGTCAATTTTATTTTTCAGTCTTTATGATGGTCGATACTTGATCTATCTCTTACTGTTATATCCCCAAATGCCGGGCTCTACTGCTAGTCAGTTTATAAGTGTACAATATTGATATATCACATTGAGAACGAATTTTTTTAAAGTGATTAAAAATGTTGTCTTAAATTTTCAGCCCCACCATGGAAACAAAAGATTTTATTGCGGAAAACGAAAAGGCACGCTCTTCTCATTGCTTTAAGCCACCAATCATAATTTCTTCATGAATCCAGTATTTTAGATGACACCAGGTCTTTCGTGTTTTTTAATAAAGAGAATTGTGTCTGTGTTGACAGATTTATCAATATGAACGATTTTACTGATTTTTTTTTGATAATCAATCATAATCTTTTCAATCAATTTAAACATGGTTTGAAATATAGCAAAGTATTTTCCTTATTGAAAATATTAAATTTACATGCGCAAAAACATGTCTGTTCTATATAAATGTCATCAGCTTTACATTATGGTCTTGATTTGTGTAAAACATCTTTTAAATTGATTATATGCATTGATTTCCTATGAATTGTCCCCTGATAGCAGCCTTTAAAGTCTTTTGAATTTTATGAGCATGTTTGTTGATAGTTCCTAAACGTGTCTAATCCATAAAAACAAAACTCAGGAGAGCTAAGAGACCTCTGTTGTTAGAGGTATAAATGATTGTGGAAATGTTTGGTTTAACATTCTTTGGTCTTGCTAGCTGTGTGAGAGGCAAGATTCGATACAGGAATTAACTATTTTATGAACGTTGTTCAGTGTCTGAATATAAGCAATAATGTAACCTTGGGGGAAATAGTGAGGAGGAAATGACGTTGCCCTTATTGGTCCCTGATCACGTCAAACCATCACATAAAACGAGAAATAAGAAAGGAGTTCGTGGTCCTAGCAAAAATAATCTTCTGTGGTCAAAATGAAATTAAAAAATTTTGTTTCTGTTCTGTTTTAGTGTCTGAAATGGAGCATATTTTCAACTTTAAATTTCTCGAGAGCCTTTTCATGTTTTCATAAGAATTCTATGGGGTTGAGGTCATCATTGGGGCCCATGTCATAACACTCGCCAAATTTTCTCATCAAAGTATTCCTTCATCAATTTTGACTTGTTATATATTCTGACATTAATATTGCATAAAATGAGCTTGGTGGGGTCGATTTGCATGTTTCAAAACAAGGGAGCAGACAAGACTGTAAAATTCTTTTTTTACTGCTCGCTCCTGGGGTCTTTTTTCATAGAAACCAGTTCCAAAAAAATGAAAAGCATCCCCAGAACATTTATACTGAACGGATGCTTGACAGTACTTACAGCTAAATTCAAAGAGCTTTACTTTTTTTTCTTCGATTTTATTAATCGCTTATCCTTTGAATTTAGCAACTTTCGTTTCATCATGAAGAGAACATTTAGTAAAAAAAATGAGGTGAATCACTTTTATTGAACAGCACAGTACGTCCAACAAGTGCAATATATCAAATTTTAAAACCTCCGAAAATCAATTTTAAATTATGTAAATGTCCCTGTATTTGGGTTCAATAAGTCAATTTTAGAACGAAGACATCAGACACAAATCCCATTATTTCACAAATGGGTATTTAATATCCAATTGTGCCCTAGAGAACTGTCATTAATCCAGTCGAAGTTTTAATAACAAAGTCAAGGCCCCATGAAGCCATACATTGGTCTTGTTTTTAAAGAAATCCAAAAAATATGAACAGAAATAATGACACCTGCACCTCTGAAATTCCACTATTCCAAATTATCATGCACAACAAATTATATATATATATATATATATATATATATATATATATTTATACAACAATTTTTTTTTAGACGGAAACCTTGGAACCATCGATAGCTGTGTTAGCACAAAGTCACAAGTCATTCTGGCCTTGTTCAGATGGTTGATCACACTAGATAACACGCTCTCTCCCAGAAAGGTCTGCTCGGCATATTGTCAGTATAAACCACGGGTTGGCTCTTAAAACAAAAACAACAAACACAAATTCTTTAAATTTTCGTATGTAATAAGGATTGGCTCGCGCCCTAACAGACGACTATCCTCGAATACAAGCGGACAACTATTATATATATATATATATGTATATATATATATATATATATATATATATATATATATATATAGAGAGAGAGAGAGAGAGAGAGAGAGAGAGATAAAAGTGAACATTGCAGTCAACACTTAGAGGCGACTGGCTGTTTCATGTAGACGCAATCGTCAAAGCCACCATCTTCATATATATATATATATATATATATATATATATATACAATAATCTTTAAAATTTAAATTTTGAACATTCTAATATTTTATTAATTTTCCAGTTCTTATTTCTTGATAATATCGTGTATGGATGCGCGTTCGTATTTAAAAAAATCAGTATGTTTATATATTCACAAAATATTCAAGATTATTTTTAAATTACTTGGTATTTCTGAATTGTAGTAAGCTTTTCCATTTATGATTAGTAAGTACAGTTTTATTTAATAATAATAATATATATTTAATAAGTTAAAAAAGCATTTTAAAAGATTTAAAAGCTTATGAAATTCTAATTTGAAATTTTAAAAAAAGTAAAACAATTCTTATAAAAATTCATTATTCATCGAAGAAAATGTTTTTCGTAAGACAATAATGTCCATTATATCTTTATAATTTAGAAAATCAATTACAAGCTTTTATAATTAAATAATGTCTTAGTTTTATCGCATTTTTATTTTTTACGATTCAAGCAGATTTTCTGCAATGGAGGGTAGTTTTTACAAAAAAAAAAAAAAAATGATGTTTTAAATTTCAAAGGACTTGTTCTTATAACTGGTAAAAATATTAAGAGCACAAAAATGAATTTCTTATAACTGGTAAAATAAATAAGAGCTACAAAAATATATATTTTACAAAATTTCATTAAAATTAAATAAAATAATTTTATTCATTTAAAGAATATATATTTTAGCAAGATTCTTTTGAAACAATTTCTAATGTGATTTTTCAAAAAAAAGACGTCAAAAATAATTTTATTCAATTGTGAACCCTCGTAGACGTCGGATGCTTCATTTTATCTGATCCTCAGATATTTTTTTAAATAATTATTAAATTAAAAAGAAAAGCTCATTCTCTGTCCGTCAAACACTGATTTTACAGGCGCATATGCTTATGTGTCTTTTTAACATTTAATGTATAAATATATATAAATACAAACAAAGCTTATTCAATAAGATCAAATGTAATATTTTATTCCTCCCACTTATATGTCTGTGAACAATTAATGTATAAACTGAGCAATAAAAAAAAAAGCATTATTTTTAACCCTAAAATATCAAAAATAATAAGATTTTATTAAACCTTTTAATCTGTACAATTCGGCTGCAAATAAAATTAAAAGAAAATTTCCTTTTTTAATTTTTTTGAGATATTTTAGGCATATCACTGAATTAAAATATACATGCGCACATAAAACATGTATACACGTAAACTGTAAAAATCGTTTTCGGCATCTGTTTCGTGACGACTAATTTTTTGAGATCGTTTAGTCTCACTGAATTAAATATTCATGCGCAAGACCCTGAGAAAAAGTATAAGGCAAAAATTTCGACTCGTTTGGAAGTCATTTTTATGACCCCTTTTTTGTTTTTAAACTGAATTTATTTTCTAATAATTGTAGTATTCTAAATAGATAAAATATTTAATAGAAATTTGATCATCTTGCAAAGCAACAGAGATCGAAATAGTGATGATAATAATAATGTGACGTCATAGTCTGTAAATAAATGCATAACATAAGAGTTATGTCCTTCCTGACGTAGGTGATCATGAATCTCCACAGATTTATTCACTTTATTATCTGTGTATTGCCATGCATTGGGAAATATAATAGTGTGGTATCCATTTACAAAAATTCAGTGTTTTCCTACTCCTGGAATGATTGCTATTCAAGGCTATAGAACCCAATCTACCCTGTTATTTAATATATATGGATGATCTGACAGTTACTACATCTATTGTCCCTATTTCGACAGATATTACTGGGTTTATCTGAAAAGATCTATTAACCCTGGGCAAAAATGAAGTTTAGAAAGAGATAACTTGGGCAAAAATGAGAGAATTGGAGAGAATTGGGATCACTTTTCTGAGGCAAGAGACGCCTTTCCGGAGATCAGAAGGGTAGAAATTGGTACACCTGATTTTAAAAAATTACAAAATCTTTGCAGAGAGAGTCCTAGCTATTAACCATCCTTCTTCATATAGCCCTAAAACTCACGTATCCCACAGACGTCGGTGGCATTGTCCTGGATGGTCGCATGACGACAGAAATGAGGACAGGAAGCCTAAGACACTCCATCGGGGTCCTTTCATCCGCAGATTTTCGTCTAGTCTGTGACTAGGGAACCAACTTGGAAAAATGTTTCTCAAGATAACGAGTTTGAATGCAAGGTGCTTTGAGGGATAGGAATAAGGCTGCCCGCCTGCTTCGGGATCTCCTGTCCTTTGGCGTATATGTGGCTGCGATCCTGGAAACACACTTTCTTTCTTTGAAACGTTGATGTTTGTGTACTGTCGAGCAGTTTGTTTTTGTTCTCTTTTTATCTCGGTTCGGTCAGCCTTTGATTTTCCCATTTCTTCATTCATTTTTCCTTCCTGCTCTATTAATAGGTGTACTTCTTGATTCTATCAAACGGCAGAAGACAGCGGCCACTCTTATTATTTTGCTGGGTGAACGGTTCCTGCTAACAGATGTTTTACTTTGAATATTTTGTTTTATTTTTGTTTTCGTTTTTTAGGTTCATCCTCTCCCCCATCATTTCATTTTCATGAAATATTTCTCTATATATTTTTTGTTTAAAAGAGAAAAATTAGAAAAAAAATATACAGACTTTTGAACATTTACAAATATTTATGTCATGGCGTGTTTTATAGGTTCCCTGCGAATATGCGGTATTGTGGTACTTGTAGGATTGACAGGTGGTGGATGAGTTCTTGTGGTAAATGGGTAAATTGTAATGAATAAATGGATCGTGATTGTGATTAACTAGAACTAGGATAGTTAATGAAGACCGGCTTTTTTCCCCACTTCCCTTTTTGCTGTGTGCCACAATTTTGTATTGTATACGCAATAAATATTCATTCCAGATCAGTCTTGTCTAGAAGACAGATCGCTACGTTTGCTTGACCGAACTTGCTAATGTGCGTCGACGCCTTTTCTTAGTTTGTGAATTTTTTTGCCTCCTTACTGATAATTTGCCTTTCATTATTTCATTTTTTGCCATGTTCCTTTTTCTTTTTATTGAAAGTTTTGTTAATTCTGATTGTTGGACAATTTTATCGTTTATCTTGCCTTTTGACCATGGCTACTCACTCCAATAATATATATATATATATATATATATATATATATATATATATAATTATATATGTGAAAAATATATAGAAAATATAGGAAAGAACTCGTTAGGTAAATAATCCAAAGTTCTTTAGTATTTTTGTTATTATTTTTTTTTCTTATTTTTAAAAAGTGCTCGATACAAAAGTAGAGCATAAATATAATTATTTATTTAAAAATATGATTCCAATACGCTACATATGAGTTCTCATGTTTCAAAACAAGAGCTGGCTTTTGTTTTGAAACATGAGAACTCTTATATATATATATATAAAAGATGTGTGTGTGTGTGTGTGTGTGTGTGTGTGTGTGTGTGTGTGTGTGTGTGTGTGTGTGTGTGTGTGTGTGTGTGTGTGTATGTGGTTATTTAAGTAATTATTGAATTTTAAGCTAACATTATTTCTATTACTACAAACGTTATTTCATTGGATGCCCGTGTTTGCGTTGACACCCCGTTTTATTTTTTTTTCTTATTTTTTTTTTTCAAAAAGTGAAATTAATGCCCACCGGCTAACACAACAGAATGTCTTATTAAAGAAAATATACCTGTCGGCACCTTCTTATTAGATTTTTCTATGTCTAGGCTGGTGGACATTAATTTCTCAGTTTAAAAATCAGGAAACACACAAGTATGTATGAAATGAGAAAAAAATCATGAAAATAATAAAACAAGTCCTAATTAATTTTTGATTAATGACCAAAAATTGTCGTTATCCTGTCAAGTCATAGACCTGACGACTCACCGATACACTACCCCTGGATATTGGTACCTCAACGTGGTGTAATGGTTAGCAAGCTCGTTCTCATTAGAACAATTACAACTGAGTAGTGAGTCCGATCCTCACTGGGTGCCCCATACTTTGAGCCTTGTGCCACATCTAAGCTACGCATGGAAAATCAATATATTATAAAACATGTTTGAGAACCCGAGGCAATGTAATGGTTAGCAAGATTGTTTTCATTAGAACAATTACGACTGAGTGGTGAGTTCGATCCTCACTGGGTGCCCCATACTTTGGACCTTGTGCCACATCTAAGCTATGCTTAGAAAATCACCACTACCGCTGGTTATATTGGCTAAATTTCACTATTTCAGAACTTTATGTTTCATAGTGATGAGTTGCGAATGGCCGGAACAACGTTGCTCAGATGAACAGCCATTTTCCCCTTACATACATGGTCGGCTGTGTAATTGATTACGGTGATTAGACGCGGGGGTGTTGTATCAGTAAATCTCTACACTAAGGCTAAAATTTTTCCGTTCAAAAGAATAACATTTGTGACGCTTATAATAAAACCTACACATATCCTTCTCTGATGTTTTTCCACGAAAGGAAAAAGAAATAAAAACGCCTTAGCATTGAAGATGAAACATTTACTCTGACCTTTTAAAAATATTTATCTATTTTAAGTAATTAATGAGGGAAATTTTAGGGTGAATTTAAAAGCAAATAAAAAGCCTGTTTCGCAGGATTTTATATTCCGTGCGGAAATGTGTGTTTACGTCAAAGTTACCTTTGGGTAACAAAATGTAGCATGACTCATATGCGAAAACTAATAAAATAATACTGTGCCTGTGGCTGGCGTTTAATCATGGCTATGTAGATTTTATCCTCGGATTGAAAAATAAGCAAGGAATCGATAAAAAAAAAAAAAAAAACGATATTTATAAACATCTCCAAAAAAGAGAATCAGCAATATTATTTGTTTGATCTGGCGGCTCGGCTTCAGTCACCCTCCCACCGCCGTAAGGTTGTCTCAGTGTCCTTTCTATAAATAATTTCATGGTAATTATTCGGATGAGCTTTTTCGCTATAGTACCTAGACTTTTTTTGAATTTAAGCGCAGTACTAGACTGGTGTCGAGATCTCAGTTTACAGTTGAGCTGGCTGAGATGTAACCTTAAATTCTATGTTAACAGCTTCTTTTCTCGCACTTTCACTTGTGGAACTCCCTTTGTACAAAGTTGGTAAACGTTTTTTTTTAATCTTAATTTTTCCATTAGATAAATTTTATAAAAATTAAGAAATTAAAAAAAATATTTTCATATTTTTACATGAAAAGTAGAAAAAATCCAGTAAAATTTAAAATATTCAATTGATGTTCATCTGTAAAGAAACTACATTAATTTGGCCAATCAAGTCTTTCAATTCATATGTAAAACTTAATAAAATTAATCATTCTTTACAGAAGAAAAAGCTGATATTAAGAATAGAAAACTGAAGAAAAATGTTCAATTTTAATTGAATTTTACAAGAATGGTTTGCAGAGTTTTATATAATGTTTTGAACAAAAAAGAATATTTAAAATTAAATTTTCATTACACTGGGGTTTTGATATAATTATTTTCTTTTATTATTTCAATTAAATTCAACTAATAAATCATTTCCAGCCAGTATGGCCATCATCAGAACATGAGAAAAAAAAATAAGGAGGAATGACTATCTGAAAAAGTAAAATCTGTAGTTTTCATTTGTTTTTAAAACATTAAACTATGGTCAGTCCTATTTACTAAAACGGCCTCTTTTAGTTGTTTAAAAGAGAGGATTTAAAAATTAAATAAAATTCCCCTCCTTGGTCATTTTGACAGTTTTATTTTTTTGCCAGGTAATGGGATGTGTTAAATGCATGTTATCTTTTAGTTTTTTGGGAGTGTGTGTGTGTTATTTATATTTTCAACACAGTGTTTCATAAGCATGAGACCTCAACATTTGCAAGAATGTCTTTCTTGTGAGGGTTTTGGGCAAGAAAATCTAAAAGGTAAAATCTTTGTGGGGAGCCAAGTTGATCCGATTTCAATAATTATTAATTCTGTTTATGAAAGGGCCATTTATATTTCCACAATGTTTCTGGTTTTGTGCATTTTAATAGTTGAATTAATTTTAACTTCTTCTAGTTTTAGTTGTGTGCATTTTTTAGTAGATTTTTGACTGATATAGTGAATATATATATATATATATATATTGAGATGGGTGGTGTAACCGAAAAACTGACTTTTTCGAAGTTCATCTTTATAATGAAACTGCATCAAAATTTTTACAAAAAACCCAAATCATTCAATTTTAAAGTGCTATCACTACTGGTAACTATATCCCAAAGAAACCTTATTGAAAAGGACTTTAGATGTTAAATAAATTTTATATACTTGTGAGAGAAAAAATTGAACAAAATATCCCAAAACATTTAATTGATTAGTTTTAGGGAAATAAATGTAGTATCCACTTGTTTACAAAAGAAATGAAAAAAAAAAAAAAAAAAAAAAAAATGATGTCTGAAATCTATGTTTTGAAGTTTAAAAAAAAAAAAAAAAATAATAAAGTTTAACAACAAAATAAAGTTAAAAATAAAAAATAGCAAAGTTTTAAGTGTTTCGTCTTAATGTTAAATTTTATAAAGTCGGATTTTTATGAATTAAATTCTTTTTCTAGTAAGCCAGTAT